>JASAMV010002388.1:0-10722 GCA_030248065.1 Rhynchonema sp. JSB1_4 | reverse complement strand
GTTTGCTGAAGCAGCAGCGATGTTTTACGCTAGCAATGCGTTTTCTTACAATCAGAAGACGACAACGCGTACCGCGATTCGTCTTTAAAAACGATAGTACTGGGGTGCAGTACCGAAACACGGCTGCAGGTGGATTTGCGTTCGAAATTACGCGCCCGAATTTGACTTGCTCACAAAGGCCAATTGCAAGATGGTTGACAGACGTCGTGGAATACCGAGAGTGTCAACAACGGTCTTCAACTGACAATAAATGCGTATAAAGTTCAACTCTGAAAATATTCCGACCAACCCAAACAGGTTTGGTTCCAAGAATTGTCGCGCGAAATGGCGCAAAACCGAGAAATGCTGGGGCAAAAGCCCGATTATGGCCGAATACGGTTTGTATGGTGCGATGGTTCGCCATTCGTTGCCCTTGCCGGAAACAGTGCTGCAAACGGTGAAGAACAACGATCCGAATGAATCGGCGGCGCCGTGGTTGCTTGGTGGGTGATGTTTCACTCTTGTTACACTTTCGCAAGGAACTGAACGCGACGACTAGGGGTCGACAGGCAGGGAAGGCCAAGGGATACCGAACATCATGGTTCTGTGGGTCTAATCCTCCAATACCTAGTGCCTGAGCCTGTCATCGAGAAGAATCTCAAGCAGTGCTTTTTTCTGGCCACTGCAATTCATGTTTTGCAGCTAAAGCGTTAGCAGTTAATACATCGGTGCGCATGCGGTCACACACTTGATGTTTAATAAGATTGAACACTCATTATGAACACACTTGTTTTTGCAATATTACTGCTATTGTATACTTAATATTGAATACCAGTGCGCAGGAAGCATGTGTTGAAATCCGCCAGCTTTAATGAATGCATACATACCGTAACCCGAACCGACCGGAACCCCAACTAAGCTTGCAGGGATGCACAAAAAGTCGATCGAGGCGGCCGAGCAATTCGAGGCCCATCTGGACGCGACGGCCGATGACGAAGACGACGACTCTTCCGTGACGACCGACAACTGCAAACCGCAGCGGACGACCGCGGACAGACGCGGCGGCGGACATGATGGTAGTCCGCGACGGGCGCAGACCAGGAAACAGCATCATCAGCCTGATTCGACAAGCAGGAAGCACAAGTCGGACCGAGACCGGGACCTCGACGACGACGACAACAGTGACAGCAGCAAGTGTCTGCAGCAGTTGCGCGATCGAGCGGCGGCCGTCCAGCTGCAGACAATGACTTCGACCAGCAGTGGTGCTGCGCCAACACCGATGATGCATGGATACACCACCGCCATGGACACACAAGCAATGAACAGTATATTCCTGCAGCAATTCAACGGACTGGGCGGTTACCATTCGAATATGGCACTCATGTGAAGTGTTGGAGTCTTTGAAGAATGGTACAGGCAGACGTATTGTAGAGTAGTTGACACATGTTGTTCACGAATTCACTGTCGCAAACTTCAAATTTTAATATTCGAAACAAGCAGGGCATGTGTGTCAATTACCTCATAATTCGCCTAATCATGAAAAACGATCGATTCATATTCATTCGCATTCTTGTGATTCATTATTGGCACTTTCCAGTTGTTCTCATAGGTTCTTCTTGATATTATTTCGTATAGCGAGAATACGCCGCTTTTGTATTTCATTTCTCAGTGGCTCTGTGACACCACAGTGGTTCCTGTGCGCTAACGCCACAGTTTATGTCTTCCAGTTTTCTATAATTTATATAATTATGTGTATGTGCATATTTACCATTTTTCTCGTATTTTGTAGTTTGTTTTGCTGCGGCCGCTTGTCCTTCCGTTCGGTTTTCTCTCGTTTTCGTTTTTTTTTCTTTTTTGCTCCTCCTTTCTCTTGGGCGCGCTGGCTGGTGGCGGCTTACATTGTTCTGTTTGTGTATTGTGGAGCACACAGTATTTATTTGCTTTCGTCAAGATTACAAATTTGTCAATGTCTTGCATTAAAAAAATACTGAACAACGCAAGATCAAAGATTTCAAGCTAAACTGAACAGCAAGCATTATAGGCTTCTTTTCAGCAACCGAATACTGTATGGGAATATAATAAAAGGGCGTTGTTATTGTTGTTGTTTTCAATTAGGTGCTTTGTGGCACACAAAAGCTGTAAAAGATGGTCTGGTGCTTATACATATTGGCACAGCAGCAGCTCGGGCGCAATTATGTCCAATAAGCCAGCGGACAGCAAAAATGAGCTATTAGCAGTCGCCCATTGGCGGATATTGGGATGTATGAAATTCGGACACTTTCATTTCGCGCTTCGGCCATGCCGTAATCTAATGTAACGACGACGCTAAAAGTCGCTTTGTTAAAAGTATTCAGGGTTTTTTTACAGTAAGACCAAAAGGCCTGAACCAAACCAGAACAAAAAACGAACACGAGATTCTGTGGTGACCAAGTGGTAACGAATTTTATGTCCGAACCTACAGTACACGGACATCAGGTTCTGGGCGCGTTTAGTGTTCCAGTGTGGCGCAGCCAATATGAGGCAATCAAACAGCGAAGAGCGCTACGCGCGTGTACACTCTGGCGCAAAGTGGAAAATGAAAACAAGCAATTTTACTAATTTGCGGCGCGTGCACAACAGCTCACGGTGATCGGTTTGGCTTTTGTATGGCATATACAGTAGGCGCGGGCGCGTGTGCTTTATGGTGGTGCTGTTTTTGTCTGGCAGGACACATTGCATCGCTACTCCATCTCCATGTACGTGTCATGCTAATATTTGAAAATTCAAGCCAATATGTATGTACATATATTGGCGCTTTTGTATCAAACAAAACGCGTGCTGAGGTCACACAGCATTGGTATACAGTATGTATACTACGGTATGCTATGCCAGTTACCGTAACCTCAGACTGCCAGCCACTTGCTGCAACCGGACCCCGCGCGCAGTCGGCTTTTAGGGGCAGGGGGCTAAACACGACTTATACGACAGCGCACAGAAAGGGGCTGCATCTCTGTTTACAAATCAATTACTGCCGATTAACTAACAGCCAGTTATTCAATGTATACCGCGCAAAACGTACATACGTTATTCAATACAGACACACAGTGGCGGTTGGCATTTCGACATATTGTGTTGTGATTGATGCAGAGTGTTGACACATGCGCCTGATAACCACGTTATATATACAGTACATATGCCTATATTTTCGCATTCTTCTGTGTACGGAACTAATCTCGGTGTGAGTGAGAACGAAGAGTGTAACGACGTTTGTTAACCACATTTTGTTAACCACATCCCAATTCGCGGTTTTCCCTTCTGCAGACGAAACAAGCAAGACCACCGTTCGATCGGAGAGATGGTTTGCGGCGGCGGTATCCAGTCGTCAGGAAAAAGGGAAAACGTATAGTCAAATCGTTGGTAATCCTATAATTGTGCGCACTAAAGTGTCGACTTACGGAGGGTATACGAATGCACTTGATTTGTGACCGCCCCATAGTCGCATGCTGCCATTTTTAGCAGTCAAAAGGCACTTGTGAATTTCTAAAAACAGAAGTTTCACATCTAAAATTTCAAACGTGCGTGCGGCGACGTTTTCCGGGTACATTTGGCATTACGGTATAGGCGTTACGAACAAGACCTGCTCTGGTCTGGTCCAAATGAGGAGGGGCATGGGAGCGCGCATTCCCTAATTGCGACCCAATAATGCCAAATTGCAGTCAATAAACGTGCGCGCATGGCGACAACAAGACATTATAAGGGCAACGACTGTACTTTTATAATTTTCTTCCTTGTTTCGTGTTCGGAGTGACAGATGTGACATAAATATACACACATATATGTGTAACACGTGTGACATATTGGACGGGCATCTTTGGCTATATGGAAGACATGGTTCTCATACGGAGATCAATTCAGTGCTTGATTCGCACTTGCGGGCTTGTTCGTGAGGTGGAGGGGTGCTGTTTCAGCATCGTCGTTTTCGGGCAAGTTTCGCCCATTTAGGCTTGGCCCTGGGGTTTGGACTGGCCCGTCGCTTGTGAACCATCACTCAGCAGCGCGGTCACGATAAACGTCGGATTTCTTTTCACAACCCGCGCCGAAAGATCTTCGCATACATACATATATTGCAAAGAATGTCGAAAACGACAACATTCAGGCACATCAGTACCGGTGCGGGTGGGCAAGTTGGGATTACGGTGGCGGTACGGTAACACAGTGGCCATCAGACAGAACAACGTAACTTGATAAATAACTAGCAAGCAGTCATGGCGGCAGGCCGCTTCATTAGCACAAGGCACACGCGCGGCCCACAGGATTGGTTCAATTTTGGTCGATCAATGCTCCTTTAGAGTCCGCCTGTGCGTGTGTGTGTGACGCACGATAACGAGACGCAACAACTCCAATCAGTTCACCGGAACTTAGCCTTCGTTATACGACATTGTCCATGACAGACGCGGAGACGATACGGTAGCAAACAGGTATACGGTAGGACATGCAGAAAGCTGTAAGTGGATGCACATGCCGGCACGGTTTTTGTTTATTGGTGGACAGATTGTCAGATGACTCCTCTTCCATGCGCCATCGTTTTATTATCAAATTGACTGCACGGGGAATTTGAAACTATGAACAACCACAATGAAGCAACGGGGCAAGTGCGAATTATATGAAGACCATTTTTTGTCCAGCTGTTTGAACAAACTGCTCTTTCCATATTCCGACACACCCGCCTTCCCATTTTAAAATCGATACAATAAAACATTTTGACTCACTGTAAGATTGAGCACGAGACACCAAGAGAAAAATATGAGAACATTTCTCGCCACACGGAAGACAAAGTGCCGTGTCTCTTAAAAATGCTCAATGCATCGGAAAACACGAAAACTGGATATCCAAAACCAAATATCCCAAATAAAAGAAATCCCAAAACACACTGAGCACAACAGGGCATTTTAACTGCGTTGCCGCCGCGGCCCAAGGCCTATTCCGTTTGCGGGGTTTTCGTGTGAACTTGCGCTTCCAGTTACAGATAACAATTTGCGCTGTTACACGCCGGAAAGACCTGTTTGCTGTGATTTTCAAAAACTGTTCTGTCCGTTAAACTGTTCCAACCCGCCAACCTTGAAAAGCAAGAACTGAATTGAAGATCAAAGAGAAAAAACGGATGCGTGGCTATTCGTTAGTTATTTTATACAATTTTCAGCGAAATTTACGGATAAAAAAGCACGGGCTATGGTGAACACAGCAAGAAAATGAATCAATAATATTTTCAATCAACATGATTAGTTTTGAATGAACATAAAAATCGATCAGACAACGACAACAGTGAAAGGAAATGAATCTTGTGTGTCAGACATGGGTAATACACACGCTTTTACATTAAAAAATGACAATTCAACAGCAGATCGAACGACACGCTCTGCGAACACACAGCCAAAAACTTCAGGTTCGTGGTAATTTTGGTAGACATTATGGTACAAGTGGATATGGCCTTGCCCCGCAAGTAACACAAGTAACTTTGAGAACGTACGTAATAAAAACTTATTTCACAATGATTTCATTTAATCAAAGTATTTCATGTACACTAAAAAATATTAGTGATCGGAAAGGATCTAAGTGGTTCATATGTGACGTTTTGCATCGCGGTTATTTTTCAGGGCTGGAGACCTTCAGCATGATTCAATGAGTTGCGCCTGAATTTTGACGTCAAAATCAATGCCCAAATTCAAACGATCATAAACGTAAGGTGACATAACAAAGGAAGCCAGAGGCAGATCTGATCCGATCACCAGGTTTTGTTTTAGTGAGGCCAAACCACGACAATAAATACTCATAAAATCACAAATGATCGCGTGCAGTCTTCACGGCGACATTGTTCGTTATGGTGGTGGGCCCAAACTTCGTTCGAAAATATCCACCACATATGCACCACAAGGAGGACACGATCACTCACAGTCACTTTACCCTCTGTTGATTTTCTGGTCGTCGCGTGTGGGGTATGGGCGTCTTCGGTATCGGTATCCGAGGTCGATCATCCATTTCGGTGTGGTCGGCGGGAATCACGACAATAGCTGGTGATGTGGCCGTCGCTGGCTGCAAGCAACAAAGGTCTTTTGCTTTTAAATATTTTAATATTAATAAATGAATTAAGTAAATTTAAAAAAATAAAAAAATTGTTGTTGGCTTTTTTTGAGAATTCTTACCAGAATTGCATGTTGTGCACGTAAAACGCCACAATCGGGGTGCTAGATCAATGGTAGTTTAGGGCTTAGGCTTACAGACAGCGTAAGTATCGGCCTAAGCCCAAGGCTAAGCTCAAACCTAAAGTACCACAGGGTTGGGGTGGTGGGGGCAAACTAATCTGGCACCCAAAATCGCCTAATTTGCTAATTTGTCCCCCAACAGAGTGGTGCGAAAGAAGATCACGCGAGAAACGGATACGGCTTGATTGACTGTCCTAATTTCTAGTTTTGTTTGTTTATGATTCGCGACTTCATCGTCCAACGACAACATTCTCCACTGTCAGCACTCTGCTCATGTAGTTCACGTGTAACATGATATTTCAAACGCCGCCGTTACGGACAGAAAAACGAACAGTGTACCCACACAGGCAGCAGATCCCACGCGTTATTTGGGTACATGCCGTAAAAACCTAAATACAGCCGCCCGGAAAAGAGCCCCCCGTGATACAGCCCCCAAACAGGGGTCAGTGAATTAATAAAGCCCCCTTTTGGGCTTTTAAGTTTTATACGGTAGTTTTTTCTTAAATCGTGCAAAAAAACCAATCTTTATGTGTGTCGGTCGACTTGTCCAGCATGACGTTTAGATCACCGAAAATGTTTCGTAACAGCCGTTAAGGGCTCAGCCAGATCGACCCGAAACCCGAATACATTTTTCTATGCCCATGTTTCGTGATAATCGAAAATGTTTCGACTGACATGACAGTATATAGTCCAACAACAGCTAATGCAGAATTTATGTCCACTGCGTTGCCTGATCCGCCAAGCACATAACGCGTGATGCAACATTATAAACACACCCACGCAGCCAGCCAACACACACAAGCTGACTGCCTGTCTGTGCTTGTAATGTTGCACGCGTTATGTGCTTGGCGGATCAGGCAACGCAGTGGACATAAATTCTGCATTAGCTGTTGTTGGACTATACCGCCATATCGGTATTGTTATAATAATATGAGATAGAGCTGCTTGGTATCCATGAGCGTTGAGAGTTGAGCGAGCTTTTGTCGATTTCGCGGTGGATTATTATCTTGCCTGATAGCTCATATGGGCCTTGCCTTTTATATAAAGCTCTGTGTGCTCCGGTCGGATAACTGATTTTTTTTCGGAATTTCCGTGGTTTTGGCAATAGCGCCGAGCTGTGATAGTGCCAGTGGATATGGTTCTATTACCGGCGTTTGATTTGTGGCTGCATAGGAATCGATATTTTATTTTGGTGTGAGGGGTACCCTTTTTTCTTTTGCTCCTGCTCGGAGCTGTATGGTTTTTTGGCGTGAGTGTTTTTCGCCGCCCCTTATGGTGCGTTCTGGATTGTTTCGTCGCTATATATGCGAGTTTAGGCTCGCCGATAGACGAGATATTCTTTCTATTTTCTATTCTGTTTCGGTTTCGAACCCGAAACACGAAGTATGATAATCGAAAATGTTTCGACTGACAGATAACATTGTTCACTTCAGCTACAAGTGGCACAACCGAAACATTTTCGATTTTTGTGCATTGTGTTTCGGGTTTCGGATGTTTTTTTTTTTCAAAAGCCGAAACCCGAAACATGGACATAGAAAAAATTTATATTTCGGGTTTCGGGTATATCTGGTGGAGCCCTAAGGAAGACGCCGATCGAAACTAAAAGCAAACTAGACCAACACAAGCCCGATTTCGGACGTGACGTGTATTGAAAACGAATAGAAAGGGAAAATCACCATGCCCCATTTTGTGTTCTTCAACGAGTAACATTTCCCAAAAGCAGCAGCCGCGTCAGAATGTTTCACCATTCTGCCAGCTGCGAAATCGAGCTCATGTTTGTGTAGTTTGCCTTTAATTTCAGCATAGACATTCGTATATCACGTATAAATATTTTCCAAAAACCAACGTTGTCACCAAGACATGACTGCTTCGACAGTGGAACCGCTAGCTAACATCAACGAATACACCACCAGCCACAATATTTCCTCAACCGACCTGAATTTCATGTACACAATCGGGTTCGGCCAGCGCAGCCAATCGTGCGATCAAATGCATATCGAGGTGATCTAGTGTGAGTTTGACGGGTTCCGCTTCGGGACATTGTTCCCAACCAACCGGCGGCGAGGCAGGGGGACTGATCAGGAACTGTTTCTCCAACGGAGGCAACGACAGTAGATGCGAATCGCCGGCATTCGCAGCGAAATCGGCCGTCTGAGAGAAAAAAAACAGCAAGGAGAGCCATAGTTTTTTTTCAAAATTGACTGGGTGCAACTTGTACCTAATATGTCGAATTCTAGGTGAAAGTTGCACCTAGAATTTTGTTTTATGAACAAAGTGTGAAAAATCTAGGTGCAAGTTGACCTAACCTCCAGTTTTTAGGTGCAATTCTGAAATTTTAGGTGCAAATTGCACCTAAAAAGTGTCTAAAAAAACCTATGAGGAGAGCAGATGTCGATTATTGTTGTTGTGTTATTGGAATGTTTCGAACAAACGTACGTGAAACACTGTGGCGTTTCATTGCAAGAGGAACCGTCTTGACAAAATCTGTCCGTGAGAGAATGGAGGCGGTTTACGTGCATGTCGCGTATAGTAAATTTCTAAATTTGCTGCCGCACAGTAAAATACGCCCCGTAGTTAATGTCGCGTTCTAAACCCAATACGTTGGTATTGCTCGTTTCAGTTCATGCTGGGCTAACGACAGTCAACTGAATTTGGCTGCCGTTTGAAAATGTAGTCTACCACACTGTTTTTGTGAACCCCTCATTGTGGGGACAGACAATTGGTGCCTAATATTTTGTGCAAGTACTATTAACAGACCGTTGTTGCCGTGTTCCAATCAATGAAGACAGAAAAGCAGTTAGTATTTCAAGAAAAAATTGTGATTTCATTATGTTCGACAATTGTATGTAATTCCTGGGTTGTGCTCTGTAATGTGAATCATGTGCACTTCTTCGCTTCTATTTTGTCAATTCTTTTCAGTTCATGATTTGCCTTTATGCGTTTGTGTGTATAGCCAGACACATAATATAATATTTCATATGGATTCATTTTCATTTCTTTCGCAAGCACAATCATAAAATGATACTAAATTCAACACTGGATCGCCAAGACAAAGTTTGTGGTTCAGCGTTGTCGAAAGCGCACTGGTTCAACGTCTGTGACCAGTTATTGTCGATGTTCTCACCTAATTTTAGTTGTTTCATGACATTTCTGTTTATCAAACTTCCACCGCAGAATCTGCTGCCAAAATGTCGGTGAGCAGTGAGGGATGCACCACTTCTAACGACGACTGTGCTGGTGACCCTCAGCTGGACTGTGCCGTGTTGTTGTACAGCGAATGTGAATTCTGTTGTGGTCTGTTCCCACGCGACACCATTCGGTTACATGTCAAGGTCGGGCATGAATTTGAAGTCGGGTTAGTTGCACATTGAGTTAGCTGTGGTGTGTGGCCAGTGTTTTTGACTAAATTCAAATGTCATGGCACCCAACAAATGAAATTTGGCGACCCCTATTTAAGTGCCAGAACGTCTTCTTACTGACACCTGAAAATTGGAGATTTAGGTGCCATGGCACTTGGTCTCATTTGAAAAAAACCTGTGTCTGGTAGTGGCCAGGTGTACCCGTTTTCTGTCCGCTTTCGAATACAGGCGGTGTTTGCGCTGACGACTACCTGGTGCATCACCGAATGAGTGACGATCGCTCAGTCCCGCGCCATATGCATAGTAGTTGACAGAATTCAATCATTGAACTGGTCAATAAAATATAGCGATCCTCTGTCAACAATTCAAGGATAAACCAGGCAGGAACACAACCACCCTCAAATCATATAATGTTTTTCAGTCCCAACCATCCTTTCGGTCACCGTCGTTTGTTCGCCTGCACCGAAGTGCCCGAAGATGACTTCCCAGAATCAGAATTAACGATCAAATCAGAATTAACGATCAAACCCGAGCCAGTCGATGTTGAAACGTGGGCGTCAAAGGAATTGGCGCGGATCGCTGCCGTCAAACAACGACTGGGGCCTGTAATCGGCGTTGGCACGCAGCCAAAGTCAAGGAATCGAAAACGAACATCGAGGGCCATTCAAAACAGCCACAATAAGATACCGTGCACAGCTACCGCAGCTGGGACCAGCTCACAGCTACTCAGTTTGGCTCCGCGTCCGGAAATTCCAACGATATTTGGCACCAGACTTGTGGGTGAGTTTGCAGTTTGGGTTCATTGCGGCGCAGTCTCATTTCCATTTCCCTGTTCGTGTTGAAACTCAAGGGCATCGACGGCGACGCAACGCGTCGACGGAGATCGCCCTTGCCCGTCAGTCTTGCCCGTTGGTCGGGGGACCAGCCCGTATATTTTTTGACGTTAATTGTCGGACTAGCCTGTGCATTTCGTGCCGTTAGTTGGTGGACTAACCAATCCAGGCTGTGTGTTTCGTGATTAGGCATATTAGTCACGTCATGTGTTGAAACTCAAGGGCATCGACGGCGACGCAACGCGTCGACGGAGATCGCCCTTGCCTGTCAGTCTTGCTCGTTTGTCGCTGGACTTACCTGTATATTTTATG
>JASAMV010002387.1:0-23112 GCA_030248065.1 Rhynchonema sp. JSB1_4 | reverse complement strand
AGCTTAGCCTTAAGCTTAAGGCAAAAAATATAGCAATTTTTGGCCAATTTTGCAGGTATAATGCAAGCAAAAAACACGCTTTTTTGAACCCCAGGGGTACCTTGCAACCTTCTGGAAGCCTGGGTAGTCCGTACATTGCAAACGATCTTGATTTCTCATCCCCCCAAGGGTAATTTGCAGCCTTTTGCCGCTGCCATGTACACTGCTCCAGGGGACTTATATTTGGCATTCTCTGGTACTACGTTCCTATGTGTGTGTAATCTGTTTTGTGCGCCCAGCAATATCAAAGCGCACGTGTGTGACTTACTGATGTTACAAATAGCGTGCATAAATGTGAAAATAGTACAGAGGGCACAGTCATCTTTTTACGTCGCCACAAAGGCTCTCTACGCAACACGACGGTGAGCATCATCGTCCACGACTACCACTCATTGCATCGAACTAGTCTTGAGCCAACGATGCCTCTAATTTGGTCTCTTCACCGTAGTCTTCGCCACACAATTCTTTAAGTCATCTTCTTCCTCCGATTCTTTACGATACTCCATCTCTGTTGAATACGATTCGCCCCTTCACAGCCGGTGCCATCATTTTGTGCAGACCGAATTTGTCTGCCCAGCTGCGGCTGGTTGATCTCAAATTTGATATGTATACATACTGTATTTACCCAGATATTCCATTATTACACTGGAACTGATTGTGTCTCAAGCGTTCGGTGAGCAACCTACCTTGCAGGCAGGCAATGGAATGCGAAGGCGTGCAGCAGAGTTGCAAGCAGAGGGAGGACGAAGCAACAGTGTCACGCAACGCCCATCACAACAACAACACGTCACAGCAACCCTCTATACGACTGCACGAAAACGAGCAGAAACGCCCATACCACCTGCGTTTGCGGTATTTCCATTCTGCACAGTTCTGTGGTTTCAGACTCCTCCGCCATCAAGCAAAGAGGTTGGTGTCGGTGGAGTCATCTTGATTACCATGTCGTTGACGGTCCTAACACTTCTCTTTCTATGTGCGGTGCATGTCTGAAACCAATTGTAGATGAGCCTTGGAAACATACTTGGTACATACAATATGAGCGTTGCATTACCTTGAAACATCAAGGAGCCAGAGGGAGAGGGGGAGAGCAGGGATTTTGAGAAAGGCAGTGTTTGCGCTGAAGAAAAAACACGGAATGGGCAAACTGCAAAACAAGCCTTGAAAGACAGGATTAAGAGGCGGAGAAAGGAGGATGGGGCAACGGGTGTGGTGGGGGCAGAAAGGAGCTGAGAGGTGGCAGGAGGGTTTGAAGTAAAAGCTGCCTCTCTGCAATGAAATGTGTTCTCCGCAGTTATCCACTGAAACATCACCAAATTTTAACTAGTCCAGAAGTGTTGTGTTGGATGCAGTCTAGACATACAGGTAGGTACTGAGGCGGTGAACTGACACACACACACACACACAGAAGTAAACCAAGCAACCGTCTGGAATCAATGGCCAACAAACCAACTACGACAAACCTATGATAAGGCTGACAACCCCGAATGCGAGCGAGCCTCACCCGAACCTGGATGAAAAAGCCCGTGCCACTCAGTTCTCTCGACTCATAATCGTCTTCGATGGTCGGGTCATAGTTCAACCGGACATCTCGTGCTCGCGGTGGGGGTGGTGCCCGACATCGCAAGATGCTCACGCTACTCTTACGTTCCGGATGCCGTTGGCTAAAAGATCCGTCGTTGCGCACAGGCCGGAGGAATGCTTCATGCACGGTGTCTGTTTTGCCCAACAGTAGAAAACGTTGACATTCACGAGGGTGCTGAGACCAAGTGAGATGAAGAACTTGGATGGTCTGATGCTATCTCGCAATCATGAAAGGTCACTGCGCTGGATTGAAACATCAGGCAGCCAGCAGGGCTGAGCAGGCAGCGCGTCACGTGCTACAGTGGTGAGTGCTGAGTGAAGTGAAACTCAACATCATAAGCAAGCAACAGAATGAAAGCACAATGGTCCAATCAGCCGTTTCAATCATGGATGCAGTACAAAGCACAAAACAACCTGACAAAGCAGTCGCGCCATCCGGAATTCGTGATCGCATGGAGCTGTTGCTGAACGTGGACCCATTTGACGGAAGACAACACGGTGAAATGCACGGCTCGCTGCATGTTGCATTTGATGCCGTCTAAAACTCCCAAAAAGGCGCACATATTCTGTTCTTATGAAACATCAGGTAGTCTAAGAGCAGCACATTGCATCTTGTGCAATGTTGTTTTATAATAAAGTGCGCCGCGCAAAAAACTATGGGTGGTGTCCACAATTTTGTTCTGTTCCGACCAACAGATGAAATTGCCAAGGATGATAAACAGGTGCAATAGTGAGACGACTTCAAGATCACCACGAAAAAACAGACGACAACGACCGCAAGCCAATGTGTTGCGGACGTCCACAGAACTGAAGAGCGCGTTTTTTACGAGAGAGGAACTTGTTCTGAACGCATCCCAAATGACCAGCCGAGTCGACACGACAAGAGTGATGCATGACCGATGAAAATCAATAGCCACAGCAATCTTCAGACTTGTGCCCGAACGCAAGAAAGGAAGTTTACGTGGTGCAGTTGCAGTTCACAACCAGTGGAGCAGCACAGGTAAATAGACAAGTCAAGACAAATCCAAACCTGTGCGTGCTGTCTGACGAGTCTGCGTGCATCGAGGGTTCCCTCTAACTGACAGTCATCCAAGACCTGATCCAGTACACCTTGATTTGGCGCGCGACCAGACCTGGGCTCAACGCGAGCACATGACTGCAGCATGACACTCCTGGACTTCTTTACCAGACGGCTAAAATGGCCATACATGAAACGCGATAGAGAATCGTCTGACAATTATGCAGGATTGATTCGAAGCAGCGTGACAGACACAAGGCAAGGCGCGTTGATGGATTATGTCAGACAACAAAGCGGTGAACGGTGTATGAGACGGATGCTGATTGCTGAGCGCAGTTGATCACAGAAATGAAGCGAGTGAAAAAGATGCGATGTGAACACCGAAAAGAATTAAAAAACAACAGAAGGTGGTCGGAAACATAGAAAATGCTTGAGAGCATGAAGAAAAACCAACAAAAAACCTGCGCTTTCTGTCTCTTCACTGTCCAATTTGCCTTTTCTTCTTTTTGATTTTGATTTGCTTTTCTCCTTCTCATTTTCATCGTCTGACTCTTCTTCAAAACGATCTGCTCCGACGGTTATGCAGTTTGCTAAGTTCACCTCACTTTTTTCCCCGTCGTCGCCGCCCTCCTCGCGTATCACTCCGACTACGCGTCCTGACAACCCTTCATAGCTGAAAAGTCACCACAATATCAGCATAGGCAGGCAGCCCGAAGCAAGCAGAGATATCAAGTGCATGTGTGATTGGGTGTAAAGTAAAGCAGAAGCAAGCATGCCAAGCCAAGCGTGCGTGACAGCCAAAATCCACAACATTCAGGAACGATTTGGGAACACACAACAATGCCCAGGGAATTGAAACACAATAAATAAAAAACAGTGATAAAAAACCAGTCCGCACAAGCAACAAAAAGTAAGAAGGAAGTCGAAGCCGTGAACCTTTGCCTGCAGTTTCTTCATTGGTTCTGGTTCCTTAACTTCCTGAGGCACATAGTATGATCTGAATTTATTTCTTCGTTCTTCCTGTTCTTCTTCTTCCGATGAACTGTCATCCATCGGCGCGTCTGCCTCACACAGCATCGGTTTGACGTCATGGACGGGTGAGTCACTGAAACAAAGCCATCCAAGAAGTGGGGAGCAAATAGGAGACGACTTTCACATTTCGCGCCACAGACAGAGCAGACAACCAAGAGTAAGCAAACCACAGCAAGCGGCATACGAAATAAAAGAAACAGAAGTTGAACAAAAAAGCATATGCAAAGCGAAACAACAAAAGGAACAGACAATGATGACCAGGTTAGTTGACCACCAACCGTTGCAGCCGGTGCCAAGGCCATCTCCGGCATTGCATCCATGTACATCATTTCTTTCTTGCCCATTTTCATTCTGCGCCTCGGATCTGCGGCCTTCTCAGCAGAACCGAAAAGTCCAAATGCCATTTGTGAACTGCTTCTTGATGACGAACATACGGACCTGATTTGAGTTTAGGAAAAAACTGACATTCAGTACGTGACACACGACACACACAGACAGCAGCAGGCAGCGAGCGAAAAGTGCACGCTTGAATGTCCCGACAGCCGGCAATGTAATGTTCGATGCGAAAACAGCGAAAGCGGCAGAATGACGATGCAAAGAATCTGTTGATACCGAACAAAATATCAAATAAAAAGAAAGAAAACAGAAAAGTATGAACGTGACAACCGAAAAGCAACACAAGAAAAGCAAAGTGAACGAAAATGACCAGGTTAACGATTGATGACTGAAACTCGATAAGTACCCACCGTCGCAACCGGTGCCACGAGCATTTCTGGCACAGCAGACCTCTCCAGTATTTCGGATCTCATCACTTTCATCATTGACATTGGTGGGGCTGCACAAGCATCTGTGGCACCAAAAAGTACACCCCCACCACTACCGTATGCCTGCATACTGTTCCTTTGCGAGTCGGATCTGTGAGTAAAAGAACGAAACATTCACTGGAAGTTGGTATGAGTAGTGACGGTATCTGTGAACAAAGGGACAATACAAAAATAGACAAATGGTGCGCGCCAGTATGAAACACGTTGCTGTCTGAAATCGCAGCAGATATTTTATTTTTGGCATCATTTCGGCAATGCGCGCAACATGGCAGTGCTGGTGCTTCGCACTCAATCCAGGTCAACCACCACAACGCACAGTACAAGCACAAGGAAAGGTGTACAGCTGTTCAGTAATGTAGTCAACTTAGTGCGCATAGAAATTGTATCGCGGTGCAACTTTGAGGGCATAGAACGAGGGAACCAACTGGGCATGACAATTGCTTTTTGAATACAGGGTATTACATCCACAACGAATCACAAGGCAAGTATCATGATGAACACTTGTTGATCACACACATGGAATGCGGTACGTGGGCAACCGGCACGGTGATGTTTCACCCACTAATGACCTGTCATGCCATAATCCACCCAAAAACCACACCCTCAAAGTGCACACAGTATATCATCATCATCTATTGCCTATGACTACAGTACCCAACGACCGTACACCGCGTGCTGTGAGCAGTGCACGTTGCGTTGCCATCGACGCGCCTGCTCCTGGCTGCCTGTCTGTGTGTTCGCCAAAATGGGAGGTGCTAAGTGGCCACTCAAACATACTTTGGCCACTAAGCCAATGAATAAAAAGAAATTGAAAAAAAAACAGTCGTAGTAAACAGTCAACTTACACGGTCGGTTCAACGCGACGAACGAAATGAGCGCGCAGCGGCTTCGGTTCAGGCACCTGCGACAAAACAGCGAATGGTACATGAAGGATTTGAAAAAAAATTAGAAATGTCACGCACATGACAAAACATTTGAAAGATCTCAAAAATGGACCTATTTTATTGCCCAACCTGTCCGCCGATACTCGGCATGGCAGTGCTCAATGACAAATCAGCATCGGTCCACTCTTCGCCCGTGTTCTGACAAATCGATGCGTCGTAGTGAACCTGATAATCAGGCGATGTTATTATGTCCGTATTTGCCAAGATTTGTGAAAAACGGAAAAAAATCTTACTTTCATGGTTCTCTCGTCCTTGGCAGTGAACACACGCAGATCGTAATGCGGCGTCCATCCAGCATTGTATACAACGTATGAAACATCAAGTTCCACGTCACCTTCCTTCTCCGCTTCCAGAATAATGCTGACTTCGCTGAAAAAGTCAGAGGAATAGGTTACGGTACTGACTGCGGTAATCACAAAACTACCGTACACCTTACCGTATCTGCGTGGCCTGTGCGCAACTGCCCAGATTTCGTCGTGTGGCTTGTATCTCCTCTTGTTTCTTCTTCACGTCCGCCTCCAGTTGTCTGCGTTTCACTAATGTTTCATTGTATCGATCGAACCATTTCGACAGGAAACCATCCACTTTGTCCAGTGACTCCAGCAGTTCGGCCGTATTCGACTGCGGCTAGATTTATTTTTGAAGTTTCAGGTAATTGTGTGCCTGATTCACAAAGGAGAGGCCATAGAATGTCCAACAATCCCACCTTTTCGCCCTCCTTCTTCCCACCCCCTCCACCACTGGCCACTTGATCAGCGATCCCTTCGAGAATACTGCCTTGACGATTCACACCACTCAGTTCGTCGCTCAGCTGCAAGAATGTGAAACATTGTGTTTCTTTGACATCGAGGATGAGCTGCACGGTGATCGGACTGACTTATGGTATGCGGGATATATTGCAAAATTCAATGATGCCACCGCCACCAACGTCGAAAAGCATAAAAAGGTCACACAATTGGGTGGGAAGAACGTTCACGCTGGTTAAAATGCTTGGCATGAACAGATTTAGAAATATCCTCAAGCGACAAGGACAGGCCGATAGCGATGATAACCAAGCTTGATATCACCCTGAGTGCATCGTTCCGATAATGTTCCAAAGAACCCGAACCATGCTGATGTGCTGAAACACAAAACCCACTTTCGTCTTTTCAGCTTCCAACGCATCCAATTTCGTCTGCAATTCCTTCCTTCGCGTGTCCACCGTCGCCTCATCGGGTGTCACCCAGCGTTCGTTGTACTGCACTTCGCAGATAGTGGCTGGGTAAATTTTTTTTGATAAATTTTGGTTTTATTTATTCATAACCTACGTTTATATAATTCTAGGGATAGTGAAAACTGAAAAAATAAAGAACAGACCAGCACCACGTCCATCAACGCGCACCGATGATTTGTCGAGACTCGATGGTAGACCTCGAACGATGAATTCAGATTGACCAGGCTAAAAAAACAACCACTTTTCACAAGACTCTAGCTTCAAAAAAATTTGACACAAATGTGGATGTAAGTGATAACCAACGAAACCAAATGACACACCTTTATCGTGGCCTTTATCAACCGTTTTACTTCGGCCCGGTCATTATACACGGTCACAGCCTTGCACGGCAATTTCGGTGATTCAAATTCGTGTTTGCCATCTACAGCCATTGTCTTCAATTTGTTTCGTGTACAGAAGGATTGTCAGTGAAAAAAGCAGCAGAATTCAGTTGAGGTGATCTCTGAAAAACGTGTATCAAGATAGGCTCATACAAAGGCAAACACCACATGTGAACAAACTAAACATAAACCCAATGAAAACTGCAATGTCAGCGTGTGTAAAGCAAACAAATACGCATAACAAAAACTGCTGTCATTTCGCAACCCACGAGCCAGCTGAGTGAAAACATGCCCAAGCTTGTGTGCACACTTGAATACAAACGCAAAAAACCGGCGCACTTTTACAGCATCGGGTGAGCGAGTGTTGTAGCGTGCAAAAATATGACTCAGCTGCATATACGGGGTAAACATAGGTGACGTCAAGTTGGTATGACTGTTACATAATAGAACTTTCTGGGCGTACAAAATCCTATCAGAAATAAAAAAAGGTAGAAATATGAATTGGCACAAAATAGGTTGGCTAACGTTAATGTTTGCACAAAATGCAGCCAGAAACTACTTAAAACAAACGTTAGTTGCAAGCAAACCGATGTGGCTTGTTGCCAAGGACTCGTACAAAAGCATACTTGATGCTTATTGCGTGGTCCACCAACATAGTTGAGGTAAACCACCATCAATGAGTTGGGTGGTCTTGTTAAATACAAGCAAACGCGAATACTCAAAACAATGGTTATATTTTATCAAAGTTTATAACAACACTTCAGGATGTTATTGTTATTCATCAAACCCGCTCTGGAACGCACGACCTCACAAAAGCTCCTTCACGCTATGATTTATCCAATTGAGAAAATGATTCTCAAATGCCAATAAGAAGACCACAACCTGAAAACGTTTTCATACGTTGGTGATAAAGTAAAAAAGTGCAATACTGTCTGATATCTTTCGGCAGCAAATAGCATCAAACAGTTGTTACCAAAGTCAAAAACAAACTACGATGTTAAAACAAACACGTATGCACCGGCAAAGCAAACGGATTAGATCCATGAAATGAGAAAGTAAGCAAAATACATCAAAGTCACGGGTAGAATGACAAGTACTGATCGGAATAATATTGAAAATTGGACGCAACAAAATGATCGCAAAACCGTGATGTGTCAAACAGCACAATGAAGTACCAACCCAAGAAATTCCTAACACCAATAACGGGTGCAGCAACCATTACTCGAACAGTAACCCTAACATTCATGGGAACTGCCATTGACCTCCTTGATCGGTTCAAACTTCTTTTCGTGCGCAGCACAGGTCAACAAGTCCACATAGGCACCCGATTCCAGCGCGCTTTCAGGTATTTTCAACGTGTGCATGATTTCATAGGCGATTTGCTGCCCATCGTCAGCTGTTTGCTCGTCGCGCAGACAAACCTGCAACATGACAGTTATGTGTCGGCTATTTTTAGAACTCTCGGGTGTCGGCTTTTTTTCCTCAGATGTGCGCCAACCCCAACACTAGTGCACACCGGGAAACTGAAATGCTCCAGCGTCATTATTATGGAGAGCACGTACTTTTGTGGGTCAGTGATGCCAGCAAGTGACCCATTTCATTGACCACACAGCCGTCTACAACACACGACATGACCTTGGTGAAACATCAGCCAGCCAGTCAATCTTACCTCGAGCTCCATGAACGCGCCCAATCCATCCACTTGATCCACATGTATTCTTGTCTGTTCGTACATGTACAATTGACGCACCTTGCGAATTACCGCCTTCACGCCCAGTGCTTTGCCGAGAGTTTCCTTGAAAACTCATGGCAAGTTCTCTTCGCAAAATTTTTGTCCTCTTGAGATTATTGAAACCGAAGAACCGAGACCAACTTTGAGCGTGTCTGCATTTTCGACCGGACATTTCTGATACAGTGACAGCTTGGGGCCTTGCACGTTCGGGCGGTCGTAGTAGATGAGCTCACCCTGAGTCTGCAAAGAGAATAAATCGAATAATAATTAGAAATAGTGCTTAATCGAATAAGATTAGGGGACACAGGAAAGTAAACTAGCAGCCAACAAAGACATTGTCACAGAACGCATGGGGATCATTCGTATCAAAGCAATTGTGGGCTATTTTAATGTTTTTGACAATAATGTAAAAGCAGTGAGTTTTGCCCATTTCGGCCTATTTTCACAGACGGGCGAGGTGCCAGGCCTCGTCGGTGCGAACACCTCTGGCCAATTGACCTCCGAAAAGGACCTCGAGCAGATCTTGTTGCTCAAGTAAAACCACTGCTGCGCACAAAAGTGCAAGCCAGTGAGAGAGGGCAACGGGTAATTAAACCACAAGTTGGCCACATTCCAATGGTACGTTACAATAATGTAACAGCAGTGTTTTGCCCGTTTTGGCCTGTTTTCACAGACGGTCGAGATGCCAGTCTACTGTCCCTTGTGAAATCAAGCCCTGGATACCAACCGAATTATCAATGACCCTGAGCTTGAGTCGTCCATTTGGTGCATTGAAGAACGTGTCCTCTTGGACGAGTGTGGCACCGAGTGAGTCGGTCAATTTGAAGACCGTCTTGGTTAAGTCGTCAATATCATCAACCCTGGCTTTGATCTCGATATTTCGTGGCATATCGCTGTTGTTGGTCGGGTGCAACTTGAAAAGAAGGAACATTTTGGTATTAGGAACGGAAATGTGGGAGGAAGCACACATTTGTGTTTTCCGTTTCTTTTTTCTGCGTCAGCCAGCCACAATATGACATGGAACACAACAGCAGGAGCGCGTAGCCTAGAAACCGAAACCACGCAGTGACAATAACCAGACTAGCACGATGTCCGTTGTTTAGTATGTGACAAACATGACATACAGAGGCTATAAAACGCACTTGCACGCCTTGGCAGAGCTTCAGAAAGTAAACTATTGCGCCGCACAGGTTTACACGTGCAAGCTAAAAACCGAACGACTAATTGAAAAAGAACAAAAAGCCACCAACTTTAGTGCTTCGTTTGCTGTTGCGGTACTGCGATCTGATCCACTTGGGCGGTCTATCCACCCAATAATGGTGCTTGTCAATTGACGGGAATAAGCTATGGAACAAGGTGGATAACATTGTGGGGCACACTTTTTGGATTAACTTTATTGGAAAATTATGGGAAATATTTTTGGCACGCAACGAAGTGAAACACGTGTGCACTAAGTTAATATGACCTTCGAAACAGGACAGGTACGTAGGTAGGTAGACGGGCCCAGATCTTATGGGAACGATTATTCACACTAAACTTTCCAAGGTTAGCCACTTTTTAATGGCGAGCAGGTGCACCAAACATTATTGCTGGACCAAAAACTTGTGCTCATGGTCTTCTGGTTTTATACTGCGATGAGCGACTACTAAAAAAACATCTGGGCAGCAAAGCAAGCGTGATACTAAACGTAAACAAGTGTGTTATTAACAGTCCAAAAACAGGTGCACGCGCTATTATTAGTAACCCACAAAACTTTTTTTGGAATAGATAAGCCCTGGGCCGCCAAGCACGTCAATGAAAGTAAGGCAGAGCAAGCCAGACTTGTTTGCCATGAGCAAACAGATGCATAACATCGAAAAAATAAACAAACAAGGCCAATGCCTGGTCAAGTATTGAGATTTTTATGCGCGGAATATCTGACTGATAAAGAATAATAGAAATAGGAACACAGTGCACCTGTACATTGCACGTTATCCAGATCACCAACCGGCATCAAAATACGAAAACATTCGTTTGAGAAAAAACCGCCTCAAAAGTACTAAAATAGAATTCACCTGTTTTCGAGACTGTCTGAAAGGTTTTTTTTGAAAATAATAAGCTGATGTCATTTTACGCTCAAAAGTTCTGCTCAGTGAACAAACATGTCTGGGTTCAACGCGTGAATAGCACACAAGTAACATTATTAATGCTAAAAATCGATTGCAAAAAATACGGTGAAACAAACCACATTTGCAAAAAATCATTTGAACTGATTACAGAATAATAGAGTGCTGTGATAGGATCTTTAAATTTGTGAAATAAATTCGCATAAAAACAATACAAAAGCATGTAAACTATCCTTTTAGTTACTCGATTTCGTTGCACTAACAGCCACATCCTTTTCCTCTTTTTCATTCACATCCGCTCCTCCACCGACGGCCGACACCAACAATCCCCAGTCAATGTTGGCATTGTAGACCTCACGTTTCAGCCATATTTCGTAGTTGAGCTTGAATCGTTCTGATAAGACCACCGGTTGGCCCAGAACCGACACTATGTCGTTGTCGAAAGGCTGCAAATTTTGTGACGTTGATGTCATGTGAGATTCTAGAAGGTTTGACTACAATGATATGTTTACGGTTTTTTACGTGGAATAATACTGCATTCAACATCAGGGCCTGCATAAGTGGGTTGCACATACGTACGCGCACTGAGTTCACAAAGATGGTCATACCTGAAACTCCGGATCCATAGTGAACGGCGCATGTGCGACCATGGCCGATGTCAACTGTCCATTGACGGTGTAACTGGGCAGATGTGATGTGGCCGTGATGCCCAGCAACGCGTTGCGACTCGCCGCTGAGGCCGACAGACGCGCTGGTTGGTCGGTGCCTGAACAGAAAATGAGAATTTAAAAATGTTACGTTGGTTATTTGGCTATCAATTAGACCGCTCCCGACGCGAGATGCGAAATGTTTTTAAATGTTCATAAAGCAACAGGTCCAAAAGCTGTCATTTACTGATTTAGCTGATTGGAAAATAAAATAACGTCAAAAAACAATCACTACCACAGGGTGTTTCACCATAGAACGTGCAGACTGCACAAAACAATCCAAAGCCCGACCCAACCGGCATGTGCACCATCAGCACTGAGAATGCACGCGTATCTGCGTTCATTGAATCGACGCACACATTCTCGCAACGACGACTCCTCCTGATGGAAATCCCACGGTTTCGATTGTGTCTCGTTGCCGTAAGCCCAGTCGTCGTTCAGGCTGACAAAGGGAGTTTGGGTTGGTTTCTTGCTTTGGTATTCATGTGTTATAATCGCCTATGCATCATCAGACCAATTATGTGAAACAAAACATAATACCAAAACGAACACAACACCCGACTGGACTCACCGATGTCTGACCTTGCTGTAAATGGCTGACATTATTTCCATGTTCGATTTGCGCCACTGTCGACCCAGGTATTTGGCTTGCATTTTCAGCAGCTTCAGTGCGTACAATTGCAACAGAATCTGGAAAAAGTAGGAGCATCCAATGGGTTAATGTTGTTTGATGGAGAGCAGCACATCTGTGCAATCAGAAGCCTCAAATGAGATCTTCTGTTGAGTTGCTACGATAATGAAATCCTCTTCATGGCGACTATTATTAGTGTTTCAGAGACGTTCACAGGAATGTTTTTGTTCTACACCTTGCCATCCTGCAGTTAATCTCCCATGGACTAGTTAACCTCCTATGGACCACTCAATACAGTAAATAATGTTTGGTGACCGAAATTGTTGATTCCCGACCACGTCACCACGAGCAGGACAGACAGTATTTCATGAAACACCTCGTAGATTCGCACCCAACGACCGAGCCCAACCCCACCTGTTTGACACGCAACGTTCGCTTGAGTATGGGCGCACTTTTGAACACCACCAACATCATGGTTCGAGCGTGTTTCCATTTGGTCAGTTTGTTGACGACACGCAGCAGATTAATCGACGCGAACAGATTGCGCCACAAGTAATAGCCTACCGAATAAATATTAGTTTTTCAAATAAGTCTTGTTTGTTGTCTCCAAAGTTTTGCGAACGAACCAAAATTGGCAATTAAATTTCGATACTCAAGTATCTAAGCGAGCCGAAACATTTCCAAATATCTACCGCTTGAGCCTCACAAATTTTGAAATTTGAAGACCACTGGTCCGGTACTGTCAGTTGATGACCAAAACAAATAAAATAAGCCACGGACTGATAAAAACATCAGAACAGAAATATGTTCACAGCAAACAATGAATAAAAAGCATATCTAACCGGGTGGCGGTCGGCTAGTTGAATGCGCGGGCGGTACCCCCTGCGTTTCGGTATTGGACGCGGCAGCCGATACCGTAACCGCGGCTGCAGTTGTGCCGCTGCTACTCGACTTGAATGGAAAGTCGGGCAGGTCACCCGTGTAGTCCGGCCATTGTTTGTCTGCAACAGGTGCGTCGGCACTGCAGTATATCGTGACAGCCTTATGCTCGAAGCATCGTCGTGAAAACTTAGGGGGAGGTTCCAGAAAGCGCAAACGTCAATGTGACCCGTGTCATGTGTTATAGTGCAACTGATGTTACACAGAACCAGAAGCTGCATAAGTGTCTTTTGGCCCGATCAAGCTGCTGTGCTTATTATTTTCTAATCAATCCAAACGAAGATCCGTTTCATCGAAAAGGACTGTAAAACAACAACAAATGAGCAACAGTTTTATACAACGACCAACCATGTTTCACCCAATAGACGACACAAGCGGGGTAGTTGGCGAGCGGCATATCATTGCGCGATTGCACATATTGTTGAATGTTGTGGTCGAAAAACTTGAGAATCAGCGGGATACAATTGGCGTAGACGAGGTGTTGGGCCAAGTGTTCGAATTGGTAGACGTGGTTGAGGCGGAAATGCTTGAGCAGAAGCAACAGCGTGCTGCTGATCGATTTGACGATAATCTGCAATGGTTTGGTAGTTGTCTTTCTAGTACGCCCTAACCAAGTTCTTTCAAGAACCAAATGTTTCATTGTTCCGATGTGTGGCATCTACTTTTGCCGAACGCGGAGATTTTTTGGCTTGTTGGAAGTGGTGCACAAGCGCCAGATTAGGGCAGAGTTCGTCTCTCTGCACCTGATGAAGAACATTCTCTACATAGCCGTATAAATTAGGGCTCGACCTCCATTGTGCAAACAAACGTTCCGAACGAGAACTGGCAAATTTCCGCTCCGTTGCTGTATGAAGCGTGGGTGTACGGCTCCATACTTTCCATTTTCATTGCTGTTTTGCACACGCCACCCACCTCCTTGTGTCGATGAATGTCGGTGGCCACCCTTGCACACTGGTCAACAGCTAATGAGGCGTCCGATGTATCAAGGCTGAATGACGAGCCACTCAACGACATCAGTACGGCGCTGTCAATCTCACCCGTCACCACGTCGCACAGAATGTTGAATGCGTCCGTCTTCGCCTGTGGGTTTGTTTTTTGTGCCTTTTTGTCATTTATCTTCTCCATCCGTCAATATTTGACCCACATCGTGCCACCATAAACATGATGTGAATTGTGCAGCGTTTTTGGTTGCCCCTTTCACAGACGGGCTGTGCACCAGGTCATCGTCAGTGCGAATGGACAAGCGATGGTTTGTGAATGAGCGGTGGACCGAAAGCTAGCAAAACTCGAACAAAAATGTCGTACTCCCATCGCACCTTTGACGACGGCACAGCAGCCAGCAATATCTTAAGCAACGCAATCATGTACTGCGAGATGTGCGGCAACATACTGCGATACAACATCTCGGACGGGGTCAGCTCGATGCTGGACTCGCGCTGTGAGAATGCGTACTTGTTGTATTGTTCGTCACGTTTCATCTGAAAATGGGACTTGGGTTCAAGTTGCGATCCACAGACGCTTCGACCACAAACAATACGCAGACGATAAAACACTTTGCAGTTGGTCAGCCAAAAGGGTCAGTCGAGCTTTGGCCAATCATGACACTAATCTATCACCTGTATATCGCCCAACGACACATAAATGTGTTTCTGCAGTGTGCCGTAACTCCGCTGAATCGGGATTGGCAGACCGATTAACGTGGTCGAATCGCCGGGCAGAGAAAAGTCGAGGAATTTCACTCGTTCACCTTCCAGGAACGTCGCCACGTCGGCCTCGCTGCAAACGCAGAAACGGAGGTCAAATATGGATATTTACTTCGTCATTTTCTACCGACGATATTATTTTCGAGAATTCAATTAATTTGGATATCAAGCGTGGAAGTGTTGTTTCTCAGGCGGCTGGAGATGGAACAACTTCTACGCCGGTCGAAATTAGTGACATTGACAACAATTAATCTCTACACGTGGTCAGCATTACAGAAATTCCCCGTAACCAGAACCGGCCGATCAAAACAGTTTGATCAAACTTAAGTTCGAGACAAGCCATAATTTCGTTTCCTTCTCCCGTTATGGACACCGCGAGAGAGTGACGATATCACCCAAGGATCATCGAGATCAAACCTGATCATCATTTCACTGAACTCACCGAATTTTCGGCGTCCAAGGCAGCGTCTTGGCTTTGGGCGGTTGTCGGGTCAGCCTGCCACAATGCGCTGCCTGTTGCGGACGACGCTGCGAGAGGGGGGTGGGCGAATCCGGGCGTTTCATTGGTTCTTCTGGCTCGTTGGTCGATGGCTTGGGGTCATCCGGTACTGTTGATGTTTCAGAGCTGCTACACTCGGATTTATTGTCGGACGCTGAAGGTCACACCGAATTTCGGTCGTGTTCCAGTAAATACGCATGACTCTGATGAATAGCCAGCAACACTATTATGATGGACGCGATGATATTATAATATCTGTCCTCTTGCCGGTAGTAATATGATCGTCAGGTCAGCACCAGTCATTTTCAATTTTTCAAACACTATAAAGAATATTCACATGGAGAAAGGTCAATCACAGCGGATCGTGAACCCAAATATACATAGTTCAAAACTATTCACCAGGCAAAGAGTTCCACAATAAAGAAGGCACACACTACCACCGATTCAAATAGCTCCATCAACCCAAACGCACTGATCTCCTCCTTCACAACCATCGTGTCATCATCAGCTACCAGCTCGTCGTCTTTGTCCTCTGTTGTTATCTTTGGCTCACTTTCGTTTATGTCGATCATCACCTAAACATTACACTCAAGAAATAGTGGTAAAAACTGAAAACGGATGCCGGTTCGCTTACTCAAAATTCGGACTATATTCGTAACCATCAAACCACCCCTCCGAGATGTTCCAACGTTATTGCACGAACAGAGCACAAAAATGAAACCTCAATCAAAGCTTTTCCTGGGAAGCGAAAAAAGTAGAATAAATGGTTTGGTGGCACCACGTACTTATGTCAGCACAGCACATGGTTAAATGGAATTAAACCTTGGGATTTACTAAACGTGATTTTTACAACAATCGAACAATCCCAACTCAATGCCAATAATTTTCGGTCCCTACCTCATCCTCGCCCTCATCGCCAGCATCCGGCAATCCGCCTGCATCGTTGTCATCGTCGGGGTCGAAGTCCACCTTATCATCACTGCCACCACAATAGGCCATTTGACGTTGGGTCACAGGCCGACGGGCACCAGACCGAAGCATCGCACCTTCTGTGTGTGAAGAGAACACTTGATCAAAAGGATAATATTGGTGCGCTGCGCATGTATGTGTGGCAGTAGTGTATCGTCTTCGTCTCCGTGTGACTTGTGCAGCTGTGTGCTTTTTGATCGCCCACTTCGACCTGCTTTCGCAGGCTGTTGTTTCGGCCTGCTGGTGCATGCAGCAGGTCTTTTTTATAAGTTTGATTGGAAGTGAAGTATTGTTGAAAAAGGCGTAATGAGACTCATGTTGTCAGTACCAAACGGCCACCTCACCCCAAAACACCTGCGAGAAACACGGTATTCAGACATGACAGACAAATCCGAGAAATTACTATACTTTTGATCGCAAGTATTGCGGCTTTGTTTGTCAATTCATGTTGATAAACATAACGACAAAACAAGCATAGTCTGGTTCGTTGTCGGCCTTTGAATACCAAACCTCTAAGCAATCTCCTTGAACTTTTTAAGCAACATAAAGACTAATGGGCACCGAAAGCGTTTTTCAAAAATCTTACGTTCTTTAAAAAGAATTAACGAACAAAAAGTAGTCATGAACGTCTTCTCACCTGTGCCTGCACCAAGCATGGCGATCGCCTGATCCCTTGCAGCAGCGAGTAGCGGCGGTACACTTGGTGCGGGTGCGGCTTTCATGCTTCTAGCGACCAACAGCGTGTCCTCACATGCACTCAGGCCGGCGGCCATACGTAAACGATCTTTGTCAACTCGCAGCTCATCCCAACCGCCCAGATAGAACAACAGTGATTTCCATAGAACCAGCAGAACCTGTCACATCAGTTGCTTAGTTGACACGATTTCAAACTTTGGCACCACATTATATCGCGTCGGGCTGTGATTTAAGCTCACCTCGATCTTGTCCACAACATCTTGACTTAAGCCGAGACTGGTTTTGACTGAGAACACATTTAGGTTTAGGCTACCTCATCACAAGGGCAAACAAAACCACTGCCGGGCGCGACCGCGACTAATCAGTGCATCACATCAGTTTCTTTGACAGATGAAAAAGCAAATGAATCAAACCTTTCTCATTGGGTAGTGATTGCTGGTGCCGGCACAGAACGAGCTGACCATTTGGAACAGCGAAACGAACAGCGTTTGATCACCGCAGAATGGCTGTTCTGAAGGACACGAGCCGGCAAAAGTGATAAACATGCAATAAATAAACCCGTCCACATGATTGCGTTTTTGAGCCCACAGATTGCGCGCAGCAAACCAGTTGACTTCAGGCGATGCAAATACATCGCATGACGCTGGTCTGCATGTTCACTTTTGCAGTTTGTTTTGTTTGTTTTATTGCGTGCACAGCAACTCAACAATACATAGTAGAAGGTAAAGTGCAGGAAGCATAACCACAAGAGCGGATGTGGAATTTACGGACATTTTCGGTGGATAAGAACGAAATGCTTTTCACTTTACACAAAAGATGTCAAGCCACACAAAAGACAAAGATGCCACTCACTCTGTGAGGAAATAGCAACCCTCCTGTAGCCACTCACCCATTTCCGAGCGCAACATCAATCGATTGGCCCTGTAGCGTGTGCGTTGTTCGTGTGCGAACGGGTGTTGTGCGTCCAATGCTTCAATCGTCTCCACATCGTGTCGCACCAATTCAACGAGATGATAGATGGCTGACAGCACCACACGCAACTCAATGTTGTCCGACAACGTGGCAGAAGTGCGACGGGTGCGGCGCATTGCTGATGAACCTGTGTCGTATGGACCAGAAGCTTGTGCAGCAGGTTTTTTTCGAAATAGGCTAGCATTGGTGACTCATTTGAGTGAGTGGGAGTGAAGGCGTTTTTATCGATGTCAGCGTTTTGGGCGTCGCGGGGGCTATTCCCAGGTGTTGATGTTTATGATGATGTCGAAATCTACCCAAAAGATGGTACTGCCCAAATCCTGCATCTTTGTTAAGCTTGACTACTTTGGATGGAATGCACCTTGCACATCAACCATGCCAATAGGTTAAGAGGTCAATTTGATCCATTTGACAACAATCGAAAGCGAAGAGTGGGGACTTAACTACAGAATCGCAACCGCTGCTCAAACCGATTATTGACAATAACGAATACAACGAAACATCAATCAACCAACCGCCATCCCGATCATCGTCCCCAAATCGCGACGACGATTTTCGTGACGCGACCGGTTCGGAGATTGACGCCGACATTGGCGCACTCGATTTGTCGTCCTCGTTTTTCGCTGCACTCGATTCCAGCTCGATGTTGAGCAGAACACCCAGTGCCTTGCAAAATGGGGGCGCAAATTTTCGCACAACGTGCTTCTGGACAATGTCAGAAAATAAACGCCATAAACCCGCACCTTACCGTGAATGTTTCATGTTCTACGAGCAAGTGTGCGTTGATAAAAGCCTGTCGAATACAGCGAGCCGCCAATTGGTCGTCGTTGCCATCAATTTCGCGCACATCCGAGAATGAACCCTGCCAAAGAAATATTTGGTCTCGCGCAGTTTGCCAGATAAACAGTAAAAATGATGCAAACACAACCCAGACAAAGTCACACCTGCAACAAGTACAGTAAACAGCGGGCAGCACGCAAACGCTTCTGTCGATCGCTCAGCTCCAAGTCACCCAGCAATGATATGACCACCGATGCTTGTTTGGCCGGTGGTAGCAGTGCCCAGGGACCGCGCAGCTGAAAGTCGACTACCACAGTTAAACTAATTCGTGGAATTCTTGCCTGGAAAATGTCTTGACAACTACGCATATCGCGGGAACGCTTAATCGATCGTTTGTTCAAGCTACAAAAACAAATCTAAACATGATTTAAAAATTTAATTCAGCAACCACTTTAAGAAAAGACCGCCGCCGCAAAATATTTCACCTTTCTGGCGTCACAGTACGCTTGAAATTCATCGGCATTCACGCCAAAATCATTCATTTCCGAGTAGCAATACAATTCGGCCAGTTCCATCGGCAATGAATCGCAGTCGGCATACGCGAAAACGAGATCGGGATCGTGCGAGGAACATTCCTGAATGAAATAGAGACAACGCTCTTTTTGAGGACAAAAAGCAGCGATGCAGGATGAATGCAGTGCACGTCCGGACTGCAGACCGTCATAACTCAGTGAGTTGGCCATCCATGCCTGCCATCAGGCCCGGCGCAAGTTCTAACCGATCCAGACGGACAAGGGCAAATTTTTTAACCGAAGCACATACGGGAAGCCCACCATTTCAATTGAACAGAGCAACTGAAATGTCAAACTTGCCCCCAAAAATCAAGGGGTTAGGTGCAAATTGCAGCTGGTAAACTTTGAAATAAAAAACCCGGGCACATAGTATATTTGCGAAAAAACCGGTTCTTCGTAGTTTGAAAAAAAACCGAAAAATTTCCAGAGGATGAATTTCCCGTGCAGGGTACTAAACAACAGGTACAGCGTACTTTGACCCCAAAAGCTGCTGTGAAGCATGTGCAAACTGCAAAGACACAATGTGCCATTATTGAAAACAGAAACTGTTATTCTAACCTCCAGATAGCACTTCGGCATTGATGAACCTCCAGCATGTTGAAAAATGTGCTCAGAAACGTCATTTCTTGTCAAAAAGTTGGAAAAAAATTTGCAGTTTTTTAACGGAAATTTATGCGCGGTCCAAAAAAATGGACCCGGTTTTTTTCGTGAAAAACCCGGTTCTTTTCCATTGGCAATTACAGCACAGGGTACAAATATGAAAATCGCTTCAGCGACAAAAAACGCACAGGCGCAACAAGAGAGAAACAACAACCAACGTCAGCATTGAGCGAATCCTTCAACAGACGTCGAGTGTTGATGTTCTTCAATTTCGGTAAAACAACACCGGCCCGACGCGCGATCAAACTGGACCCGCTCAGCTCGGGTGCTTCCTCGTTAATGTCCATATGGTGGTGGGGTATTATAGGATAACGGTATAAAACAAACTTGTCGGAATTCAGTACAAAAAGGCCTGCAATTGTGGAACAAGTGGTGAATAAAATCAACCAATTACTCAAGCTGCAGATAATACTCGACCGCTACGCGGGGATACGATTAATACCACGACGGATACAAGAAATGAACAAGGAAAGTAACAAGCATGTTCACATTTTATCGAGGAAATTGATCGAATGAAACAACGAACAGGAAAATAGGCTTCCAAGACCAGATTCAGTAGAAAACACAACACAAAAAAACATGACCGCGCATATCTCTGGAAACAGCAGTCGAATGACGACCAAAACTTTCACGTGAATGTTTTCTTATTCTGTATATCTTTCAGCAGCGCTTCAAGTTCTTCGTCATCCAGTTTTGATTCAAGACTGCAAAAAATCCAAAATTTAGTTAAGATTTATTCAGACTGTAGACTAGTACACGTGCTATCGGGCCAGAACGGGTGTCTGTAAGTCACAACAATATGGCTATAAAACTGTGCACGAATCAAAACAGCACAAGAATTAAAGCGGGAAACCGTATATCTCATGTTTGCTTTTTTACTACGCAGTTAGACTGTTTATGTCCAACGGTCACAAAAACAACGATCAAACGAGATAAACCACGTTAAAACTGTCAGAATTTATCTTTGAAAAGTTGCTTTCAGAAACAAACGCGAGCTTGTGCCGACTTACGCTCACCCTCTTGATCATGAAAGGCCGTGAGACTGAGACAAGAACCAGCTCGTTGACAGATGAAACCTTTGTGAAACATTTCACACGTGGCTGTTGGTTGACGAGCTGGTTGGATTCCCTACTAAATGTTCTGCCGTTGCCTGATCAAAAGTGGAAGCGCAAGTCGGCACAAGCTCGAGTTTGTTCCCGAAAGCAAATTTTTAAAAATTAATTCTCACATCTTAAACGCATTTCATTTTGTTTGAACGATGTTTTTGTGATCACTCATCATATATAGTCACATTTAGTGCGAAAGGCCGGATTCTGAGAGCGTGCGATATCCGGTTGCCCGGTTTAAAAATGAATTTGCGCAAAGAGCCCACCTGGGAATCAGCGCTTTGGCCTCCTCAGCCGTTTCGGGACACAGATTGCCAATTTGCGCAACTTCAAATCTGTGCAGTGGCTTGTTAGCGATGATCCTGAAACATTGCAGCTGACAACGTGTCATGTCGGAATTGTCGACGAAAACCGTCGATAGATTAGATATCAAACGTTGTGGGAGTGAGTTGGTGCAGGACAACTAACTGCGCAAAGCTTCGAACGTTCGCAGCGAATGCGGGCAGCATGCTACATAATTTTAATTAGAAACCAGAATACCATAAAAACCGAAATAGAAGGGGGCTCTATTAATCACTGACCCCATTTTGGGGGGTTACGGGGGAGGGGTTCCAAAGTCGAAAAACACCCATTCTTGCCTTGAAGCGTAAATCTACTGACTCGGTCATACCCTTTGGGATCGGCTCGAGATAGATTGATAGATACGTTTCCCCCCATCCCCCCTTTGGGTTGACTCGAGATAGATACCCCTTAGTTCCCCCGCCCACCCCCTGGCCACTACAGTGGGGGCTTCCATTAATCACTGCCCCGAATTTGAAAAAAAATTGTTCCCAGAAATACACCTAAAATTGCATTTGGATGGCGTTTGTTGGCTAATATTCTTATTTATTAGTGTCTATTCATCAATAGACGGCGCATTATATCCTCTGAACGAATAACAAACGTGCATTGCATACACATGTACCGGTGTACGACTATCAAGCCTTTAATACACGAATGTATGGGGGATTTCACTTGGGAGAGCTCTATTCCGGGGGTTTTGTTAATCACAGCCCCCTTTTAGGAGGGGGCTCTATTCCGGGAAGGGACTCTATTCCTGGGGGGCTCAACGGTACACAAAACTCCCACCGAACTCACTGTCGAACGGCACGAATGGTCTCCCGACTTTTGAATCGAGCCATGCGCGACGTGTAATTAAGCGTCTTAAGAAAAGTCTCCGACATTTCGGTCACGTCATCAGTCGCTTCGTTCTGCTGCCGTCGATGTTCGAGCAGCAGATACACTTCCGATGTCAACAACGCCTCGGCGCCTTCGAATTCTGCAACAAATCAGATATTATGTCAATCATTTGGGCCTAGGGGTGTGGTGTGGAGGACCAAACCAATCCACTGCACTGTAGTTGCAGGCGAAAAAAACGTTTTTTTTCCTTGAAAAAAAACAAAAAACCAGTTTTTTCCAGTGAAATATGTTTTTCCGGAAAAATTGCACGGCGGATTTTGAACTTTTCTGAAAAAGTGTAAAAATTATTGAAACAAACTAGTTTTATTGCAGAAACATACTTTTTCAAGTGTTTTCCAACCCTCTTACAGCTTTTATTCGCACTTTCTGAACAGGATTCCTTTTCATACACATTTTTAGCGCATAATGTGCTCAATATACACCATTTGAACCTCGCATTTTTTTGGGTCTATTCATCAATAAGAGGCGTGTGACATGCTCAAAACGAACAACAAACCTGCATAAATGTCATGAGCACGACTATCAAGCCTCAATACACCACTGTACAGGGGACTCCATTTAGGGGGCTCTATTCCGGGAGGGGCTCTAGCCAGTGTAGTACTTGGCCAGGGTGTTGACGATAGATAGATTGGGACCCGAAATGTGTTGACGATAGATAGATGACTCAAGTCCGAAATCTGGGGCGGATCGACCCAAACTTGTTGACGACAGATAGATGGTGGGGGGTCGCCAAAAATCAAGGTATAGTATAGTGCAGTCACTAAGTAGGTA
>JASAMV010002386.1:0-11516 GCA_030248065.1 Rhynchonema sp. JSB1_4 | reverse complement strand
TTAAGGAGTCCACCCGAATCCTGTGCCAGGCTCGGCCAATCCAAACGTTAAAGCCCTGTGTGTGTCTGCTGTTCAACGACGCTGGCTTGATCCTCCGCTGGCCTCTTCTCCGACAACTGGGGCCCCTCTGGTCGGACCCCAGTTGATCTGGCCCCAACAGCATAGCGCTCTCGCCGAGAATGGCCTGGCCGTTTAACTGGAAGTGCGTATGGCTAAGCTGTCACATTTGATGCTGGCTTGTGCTATGCACAACTCGTTGCAGGTAACGACGATGACGGGCAGTATACCACATAGTCGATGTTGCCGAAGTATGAAATCCGTTATTCTTTTCTGCTGAATGCACCAAGGGGCCCCGTTTGCGCCGGCGTACACGCCAAATGACGCGACCACGCGCGTCATCATGGACAGTTTGATGGACAAAGGGTACATGCAGCCGCCGTTCGCCAGACAAGCGTGTTGAATTGGTTGCTTCGGTGCCTTTTTCACTGCGCTGGTCAGTCATCGCTCCATCAGAATGTGACGTGTGCGATGTTTGAATTTCACTCCCAAATATGTGTAATATGTTCCATTCGCAACACGTTGCATGCAACATAAACAAGCTGCAGCACATGTAATGTTTCAAATGACAGCCAAAGTCTCGGCAAAAAACTAAAATCACATCTGCAGGATTTGATGACATAACGAAATTGATGAGTGAGATCCCAGGATTGTATGAAAAAAGGCGGGCTGTGTGAATCCATTTTGGCGGACTGAACGTGTCGCATAATCCATCGTGCATTTTGGGTGAGTGCATTTGACTTTAAATCCTTCAAAGTCCAACGTTTTGGCGTTATTTTTGTACCCAGGGGAAAATGTTTCACAAAGAAACTTGCATCCTAAGGGACGGCCGTTTGCGGCTCTAAGGCTATTTATAACTTGTAATTGGAAGACACCTCCTGAAATGACTAGGAAGGAAGATGACCGTTTACCGACCATTGTCCCAGGTGTGTTATAGATGAACGTTGCGTTTTGCAGCAGCGATCATTTTCGAAAGACTGAGCGACGAATGAAGTAACATGTCCGGATGTAAACATGATCTACGGGAATACGATAGCAAGCCATCAGGTTGACATGGAGAGCTAACCATTCACGATAGCAAGGCAGGCATGCTGATGTTTCATTCTCAGAAAGCACTGACTGACAGTATTCCATCACGATGCATGGATAATTGAGCAAAGCAGGTTTGGTATAAGCAAGTATATTGTATACGAATAATTGTTGACGCGAATTCTTTCTTGCTGAATGTGATCCTTTATCACATGATACTAATTCGACTCGTTAATTATTCTTGATTTGCAGTATTTCTGCCAACCGTGGGTGCATCCAGAAGAGGACAGCACCATCTATCAAACCGACAAACTGTTCAACCCAAAAAAGTACAAGGACCCCGGTCCAAAAAAGAACATCGACCACTACGACATACACGGCACAGCAACGGATCTATTGACTGAGCGTTAGAACGAGTTCCCGATGTACATGCGAAAATGTGAAAATAGCTTTTGCATGGTGTTGTGTTTCAGACTATTTTTACATCGGATTCATAACCATCCAACACGCAATTGATTTGGCCTGGATTCACCAACATGCCAAGGACAAGGAGACCAACCTTTCCTCAGTTCAGGTAAACCAAACCTTAAAACTGTAATTTTCAAATTTTCCACAAGTAGTTTTAAAGGTCGACATTCAACGCATGCCGCATCCAGCCTACATCAAAACGGCCATGGGCCATTTAGTCCAACTGATGCCAATTGTATTGCTGTTGGTGTTCACATTCTCGTTCCTCTATGCCGCTCGAGCTGTGTTCTCGGAGAAAGAGGCTCGCCTGAAGGTTGGCCGTTTTTCCTTTGTTTTTCTGTTGACGTCAAAAACAGCCTACTTTCACTTTTCGACCCATTTTTTCCTTGCGTATAGAGAGCGTCAGGTCATCGTCAGCTCTAGTGCGCCAGCTAACCTTGGTGGCATTTCCGAACAAAGTAAATTGTGCCGATTTTATACTTCCCTATTTCGATTGATTTTGACATGACCGGCTGTGCACCAGATCATCGTCAGTGGAAGTTATGTAATTATTGCCGCATTGAAGATTCCTGGAACCAGAACCATCTATTGAAACATCACTAACACCCGCACTGTAGGAGTACATGATGACAATGGGTCTGCACCGTGGCTGTTTCTGGTTGTCCCATCTGATCTTCGCACTGACCAAGTGTCTGCTGATGGTCACCATTGTCACGCTGATCATGTGCAAGCTCAGTTTCGGTGGCGATCTGGCACTACTGCTGCCTCACAGTGACGTCACAGCGGTGCTGTTGTTCATGTGGCTGTACGCAGCATCCATCATCAGTCATGCCTTCCTGTTCAGCACTCTTGTCAGCGGTTAGTCCTGTTCGCGGTTCACGAAGCGAAGTTGTGATGTGACACGATTCACGATAGTGTGCGCGTACATTCTAAAACGCCAGATGAAGGTGTGCAATCGCAAAATGCAATACCTACATGTAATGAAACTTACCATTGCCTTCTCATTGTGAATAGACGGGTATCAAACTTGGTATTGTGCGGACGGTACAGTCCCGGAGCGCCGGAGCACAGCTTCAGACCCGGCTGGAGCCTAAGCCTATAAATGGGTCAAATATGCTGGGCCTGAAAAGATCGGGCCTGAACTTCCGGGCCTGAAAAGTCGCGGAATACAAACTTGGTGATGCGATTGGTCTAGACAGCTGCGGCCGATCATACCCAACAAATCCGTCATAAACCAAATGTTTCACAAAAAATGTTTTCTCCATCGGTGCCAGGTTCACGTGCAACGACATACACGCTGTTCTTCTGGGTGATGACCTACGCTCCGGCTCTGTTTCTTGCTAGTGATCTTGACAAATTGTCGATCATGACCGCTTGTGCGATTGGATTGGGATTGAATTCAGCGATGGCACTTGGCTTCGATGCGATCGTCAAATATGAATACCTAGGTCGGACCAACAATAAATCGATCCGGCAATTTCATCAAACGATTGGCTGATCAATCTTTGATTGATTGATAATTGAATGAATGACCCAATCACGCACAGGTACCGGTCTGCAATGGTCGTCGTTGTCGGAGCCAATCACCGTGACGGGTCCAGTCACCTTCGTTCATATTCTGCTCATGTTCGTTGTGCAGATCGTTGTGTGCTGGCTGCTCTGCATCTACATCGATTTGGTGTTTCCCGGTGGTGACGCTGTGCCCTTGCATCCCTGGTTCTTCATTGATGTTGGTGTTTTTCTACTAGTCAATCGATGATCAGCAATTCCTCACTCAAAAATTCCATAATTCACCGATTCTTTCAGCCAACATTCTGGTGTGCCAAATGCATCCATTTGAAACATCATCTGCCTTCGTTGAAGCAAGTCGAGGAGGCGGACAGTGACCGCGGCGACAACATTCACATCGAGCCCGTCCCGCCCGACTCGCAACCGTCGATTTTGATCAGCAATTTGCGAAAGGTGGTGATTATTAACTGATTTGTGATCAATTTGTTTTTGTCCTGCAAATGGTATTTCAATGATATGCGCGAAAACTGCTAGCATATAAGCGAGAACATTATGTGCCGGTTTCCCACCGATGGACATGATAACAACGGGGACAGGTGCCTGGCTAGTGGTCACGCACTGCAAGTAAAATCATGTCATGTGCCAAATTTCATTTCAGGAATTCAGAGAAGGATTCTGCGGTCGCAAGTCATTCACAGCGGTCGATGGATTGAATCTGATCCTATTGCCCAATCAGCTCACCGTTCTGCTCGGTCACAATGGCGCTGGCAAATCGACCACTTTCGCCATGCTGTCAGGTTGGTAATTTTATTATTTTTCTTGATTTTGCAATATTGTGCAAATTTCGAACTTTTACGAAACTCAAATTTTCCAAAACTTCAGGCACAATCAAGCCGACGTCGGGTACCGGTTACATCGCTGGTTATTCGATCGCGAGCGATTTGCCCCAAATACGAAAACGAATGGGTTTCTGTCCCCAATACAATGTGCTCTTCAATCGCATGTCCGTGGAGGAACATCTCAAGTTCTTCTGTCGTGTGCGTTTATTTTGACTTATGTTTTCTCTTTTCTTAATTTAAGATGAGTGAGTATCTCCTCTTTTTAATTTGAAAAAGAAAATAGAATTAATTCGTATTTACAGTTCAAGAACGCACCAGTAAATCAGGCCGAGATCGAACATCTGCTGCAGAAACTGGCGCTGGTCGAGAAGAGGAAAGCACACGCCGGCACATTGTCGGGGGGACAGAAACGGAAACTATCCATTGGCATTGCGCTGGTGGGACACTCGCAAGTTAGTGAAACATTTATTTAGCTTTCAAGCAGTTGAACTTCAACTGGCAGTTTATAATACGGGTGTATTCCACGCTCTGTACCGCGGTGCGTACAGTGCATGGTCTGGCGTGCGCTTCGTGCCACAGGTCACGGCTTATCATTGTCGTCACTCAATTTTATCATTGGCGGCACAACAAGCACCAAAATGTTATTCACAGATTGTTCTGCTGGACGAGCCGAGCAGCGGCGTTGACCCGCAGACGAAACACGAGTTCTGGAAATTGTTGATGGAGGAGAAGAAGACACGGTTAAATAAATTATTTATAACTTTGTAAGTCAAGTGAAACATCAGCCACCCATCTACAGGACCATTCTGATGACCACACATTACATGGAAGAAGCGGATATGTTGGGCGACCGAATCGCGATCATGACCCGAGGCCGACTGCATTGTTGTGGCAGCAGTTTGTTCCTGAAACGGCAATATGGTTAGATTATTGAAACGTTTCGGAATATTAGTACCGCGCCTTTGGGCATGCTGGGTCCTTTCGTGCACTTGAGCAGGACACTAACCCAGTTTTTGTCACGGCAGGGGCCGGTTACCATCTGACGGTGCTCTACAAAGACCCGAAACGCGAGAAGGAGACCTACGATCTGTTGAAGGCTCGTTGCGGGGCGGACAAAGTGGCCATTGAAGTATCGGCTGCAAATGTGAGCTCGAAGATTGTTAAACAACATTGAAGCATATTTTTTCAAACTACTTTTACATTAAGTACATGATGTTTCAGGAGACGACATTCGGCATAGCACAGGATGCGCGCCCCAGATTCGCAACGATGTTTGATCAGTTGACACAGAAGAAGGACAAATTGAACATTGACTCATTCGGAGTGTCGGTCACCACGATGGAGGAGGTGTTTCTCAAGTGCGTCACGTTCCAGTTTATCTACCTTTACTTTGATTGCACAGAAGGTTTTTTATACACGTTCCAAATTGCAGAGTTGGCGACGAAGCAGCGCTGGAGGACAACGACACTGGGTCCAGACGAGCGAACAAAACCGTGGTGAAAGCCGGTGGTCAGTCAGCTAGCTTGTTGTCATAAAACATGACTGCCATGATTTCCGCCCAACTTTCAGACCTGTCCGGTGCATCAGCCCATCTGCGCGGTTGTGCGTTGCATCTGCACCAAGTGTACGGGCTGCTGGTGAAACGTGTGCGTTACCACATGCGAAACATCATCGAACAACTCGTGTCGGTCGCCATCTGTCTCGCACTGCTCATTATGCTCGCGTACTACGTTAGTTTTGTGGCCATTCTCTCTTGTTATAAATTTTATCTCACGTGATTGTTGTTGTGCATGGTCCCACAAGGCCTGATTCATAAAGGTGACTGCAAGCGATTTGTCCGTTTCAGACAGGCAGTAGCGCCTCACTGTCCAGCATCGCCGGTGACCGACCCCTGTCCCTACATCTGCCAATCTATGGTGATGACCAGTTCGTGAACGCGTACGTCGGACCAAAAGTTGACGGATTGACTTCACCCTGGAATGATTTGTCTAACAAGTTGGTGGTCTTTTTGTTTCTTCATCTTTTTGCGTACTTTTGAGTCCAATGAAACATTAGTATTTCGTTACCCAATGTCAGATATCTGCAAGTGGCCAAGAGTGACGGAGCAGCCAACACCAAATCGCACCCAATCGACCAGCTCAGTGATGTTTCAAGTGCGTTGTTGCGTGCATACAAGGACTTGGGTTGGAGAAAGGCATACCGAAATGTGCTCGTTGGTGCTGTGTTCCATGTTGAGGATAGGGGGAATGAAACATCAAATGGATCGCAAACACCTGATCAACCGGAACAAATGCTCAAAGCAACGGCGCTGTTCAGTGGTTGGTTGCTGGTGCTTTGGCTCTCACTGCAACCAAATTTTTATTTTCAGCTTAAAATATTAGTGCCGTGCGTGTAGGCAAAACGCACGGCTTGTGGCGCACAACCTGGTCCCGAAGCGAGGCTTCCTAAAAGTGTGGACAACTGTGATCTGAGGCCGCCTAAAAGGAGCAATCTATGGACATAAACATTCCTGCCATGCTCATGCGCTCTCTGCACTAAACATTCATCAGACACAATAATCAACAATTGTCACATGACAGGCGAGCCATACCATTCGCTACCGATCGCAGTGAATCTGATCGATACGAGCTTGGCTCGTGTGGCATTAGGCAACGACAAGGTCACGCTCACAACGATCAATCACCCGCTACCGTTGATGGACAAACGCACTGCCATGGAGGATGTGGGTGAAATGCTGAGGTGCGTGTTGGCTGATTGATGTTTTATACGTTTTTACATTGCTAAATGGCGTTTTGTTCATTCCATCGTCTTTGCGAATGCATCGGATGGCCACATGATGAATACAAAACGTTAGCGGCCTTGCTTCATGCTGGCGTGAAGCATCACTGCTTGTGCAAACATGAAAGCAGTTTTGGCTACTGAAATCGAGCTTGTTGATGCGCTTGACTTTTCTGAACACCGTACCTGATTGCCTTGCTAATTCAGGGACCTGATGGTGCTGGCCATAATCATGTTCGTCGGGTTGTTGGTCAACGACACAATTGGCCGAATGCCCATGTTGATCGCTGAGGAGAAAGCAACCGGAATGAAACATCTGCAGGTTGGTACTACACCTGCTATTGAATTGTGAAACATCAACTATCCGGCCGTATTGTGATTGCAGTTCTGTGCCGGTGTGACTCCGTGCGTCTATTGGCTGTCACATTTCATCTACGACTTTTGCGTGTTGATTATCGTCGCACTGATGGCGTTCATAACGCTGCACGTCTGTGGACTGCGGCAATGGTTCTATGGCACCGGATACGTCTGCTATTGGTTAGTTACATAGTTTATTGCTTCGACACCAACTCATTAATACATAGATAATAACGTCAAGTGGAAGAAGCATAATTACAAGACCGGGTGTGGACTTTACGGACGTTGGTCTGCTATTGGTCGGTTGGGTAGGATTATGACAATTCACACATAACCATTTACGCCAGGTGCAGAACGTAGAATTCGGGATAAAACGTAATGGACAGTACTGCACTGTACTGTACGTGTTGTCTGTGAACTTGTCATTGGCCTGATTTGGGACAGTGCTTCCGAATTTCGGAACAAAAATAAATTGGTTGAATTGATTCGAAAATCTTCCAGGTTGATATTTCTGGCCTACGGTTGGTCAATGATCCCTCTGCGCTATCTGTTCCCGTATCTGATCAAGAGTCCAACCAAATGTCAGTACCTGTCGATTGCGTTGACCCTATGGTGGGGTAAGTCTCCTCATGAAAAGTGGTGCCAAATAAAATAAGAGAATTATAATAACTTATTTGAAACTGATATGTTTGGCCGCAGGTTTCATGATGTTCGTACCGTACTCCGCGCTGCGTGCTTTTTCCCTCGTCGCCTCACGTGGCGTTAGTGTTGTTCCCAGCGTCTCGTTCCATTTTCGATTAATTGGTGAGTGGGCTCTTGATGTTTCACACCAAGTTAACCGTTAGTTATATCAGTTTGCATTCGGAAACCGCAAAATTAATCAATCAACAGGAACATTGTTGGCGCCCGAGTTTGCATTCATTCGCTGTTTCTTCGACCAAATCCTGCTCAACCTGTCACGCCATTTGTGCAAACGACTTAAGACTGGAGAAACACCGACCGGGTCGTTTTACGAAATGTTCTGCTCGGGTTGGTTGTGCTGCTGCTTTCCAGCTATCGAAATAACTTCGTTTCATGCAAGCACACGATGTGGGGCCTTGGGTCTTCTGGGTGTCATGAGTTCATATCGGGTCCGCGCAGCCTCAACGTGTGCTACCTCACTAAGCACTGACCATGTTTGCAGCTGGACAATTCGGTGTTGATGTTAGAGTGTTCACTAGCGACTTGGAGCCGACCCTCGGTTGGAATGAGCACTGGTGGGAGCACGGTATCGGATTCCCGTTGCTGGTGATGTTTGTGCACGGATTACTGTATTGGACGATCATTATGATGAAGGACGGCAATTGGTGCCATTGTTCGTCGGGCAGCAGCAAACTCAAAGATTTGGTTAGTGCGATCATCGCGGCTTAATAAAATTACTGTCGCCTGTACAAGCATACACGTGTGAATCATGCAGCAATGCGTGCTGTTAGAGTGCCCATTTGCTCAGACACGGGCGACTAGACTCGGTTAACCAGGAAATCATATCAGCAACGAGAATATGTATAAAGCATAAGCACATGTAAGTACATGTGCCTTACATGTATGCACGACACTAATATTCCAAATCAATGCCAGGACGCTGATGCGAACGCGGATGTGCGTGCCGAGCACGAGCGAGTGTCAACAATGAGTCCAGATGATGCAGCGATCATCGCGCGTGGCCTCTCACTCAAATATGGACGGGTCCAGGTGCGCGCAACTGATTCGGAAGTTCGGATTGTATTAGATTGGGCCAGTTGGTATAGTTTAGCGATCAAACGAGCACATGGGGCCATTGACTCGCTCTGATCAACGTGGCCTCTGAGCGGAGGCACCATTTCGGAGAGAAGATGGGCAAAGGATCCCTAAATCGCAAGATTTTCACTCTAATACACTTCAAGCATCCAAAATTTGGCCGTTTGCGCATCAGACGCACACATTTTGCATGATTTGGTTTAAAATCGTCAAAATACAACCAAGCACTGCATTAAAATGACCTTTGGAATTTGGCCCGTCCCCCTTGGCCGAAAGCAGGATCCGCCACTTTTGGTGCATGGTGGCTCTTCCCAAGTTCTGACTCGCTGATGATCGAACTTCGGTCTCACTTTGATCACGTGAATGCAAGTTATTGAGCGATATCAAACTTGGTGATCGGACCGGTCCTGCTATGGTCACGAAGAAATTTGGTGATGCCACTAATTTCGACGGCACCTATAAGATGTCGCCGACCTAAACCGAATGACTTTGATGAATGCATGAAGTGAATAAAATAAATTGTCACCTGAAAAAACGCCGCAGTAACACTACGGTAACTAATCAGCAACACTGGCACAAAACTTGGCGGACTGACACAGATTATGTATTTTGCGGAAAAACTTTACATGACGACGCGATCGCTTCGGGAATTAGAGTGGGGCAAACTAACGTAACAAATGGTATTGATCTGTGATGTTTCACAAATGTACAGGCAGTCGACAACGTGACATTGCACGTGGCCAAAGGCGAGTGTTTCGGTCTGTTGGGTGTGAATGGCGCTGGCAAGACAAGCACGTTCAGAATGCTGACTGGCGAACGAAGTATCAAACATGGACAGGCATTCATCAATGCAATATCGGTGAACAGCAAGGGACGATCGGTAGGTGATTAACATGGAACGTTAGTGCCGCCCGTGCGTGATCATAAAGTATTCATTAAAATGTCGCTTCACTCACCCCTAACTGAAAGCTTCTGAGACTTTTAAAAACTTATTCGTCACACACGTTATGCTCACGGGCGCACGGCACTAATATTCTTACGTGCCTTCAGCTTTAACTGGTCTGACCTGATCTAAATTCACAGGCGTGTGCCGACGTGGGTTACTGTCCACAGTTCGAGGCCGTTCTCGATTGTCTGACTGCACGAGAGCTGTTCACGTTGTTCGCCCGATTGCGTGGTGTGCCTGGTGCGAATGTGAAAGGTGACTTGCGATGTATAAGTGCACTTATAGTACGATGACAGCCTAAGTACTCATTAGTTGCATGCGATCTGTCCATAGAATTGAGTCGTTATGTTATGTATGTACATACGCTGCTTTGTAATGGGTCTGTCGCTCTCATTATAACTGTGAATGCAGCTGATTTTCACAGGGTTTATTAATTTATTTACCTACTCTTTCATTTCGCAGGTGTGGTGAAGAGCACGATTGACGCCGTCGACGTCGAACGATACGCACATCGAAAGTTCAAACATTACAGGTGTGATTCAATTTGTTTTTGGAAAGTAATTTTTTAATCTCTCGGTGAGACTTATTTTTGATTCAGTGGTGGCACCAAACGTCGTGTATCGCTGGGCATCGCCATCGTCGGTCTGCCCTCGGTGTTGATGTTGGACGAACCCACCACCGGGGTGGACCCAGTCGCCAAACGGTCGTTGTGGACGATTCTGGCTGACATGAAGTCCCAGCACAACGCTGCCATACTGCTCACATCACACAGGTTGGTTGGCTGGCCGACGTTTCACTGCCCCTGTTGTGTATGTATCCTTTTGACCTGATGTTTCAGTATGGAGGAATGTGACGCATTGTGTGGTCGTGTGACGGTGATGATCGCTGGCAAATTGAGCTGCATCGGATCGCCGCAATATCTGAAATCGCAGTTCGGCACCGGATTCGTGTTGAATCTGCGAATGGCGGACGAAGGAGATTTTGAGAAAGTGAATCAAGCTGTGCTGACTGAATGGCCGAATGCTCGATTGACGGTGGGTTGATTGTAATTGTAATCAATTGGTTCATTGCTGTTGATCGATCGAATTGCAGCGTCGCGAACACACGACGATGGCGTACACGTTGCCGTTGGAGAAGGGCATGAGCTACGGTGGAATGTTTGGTCACATGCAGACGTTGACGGATGAATTGAATTTGGAGGATTACAGGTTCGAAAAGCAAAGGTTGAATTTATGAAATCTGCAACAAGGTCAAATAACAGTTTTTGTGTGGTCTCAGTTTGTCGCAATCGACGCTCGAAGACGTGTTCCTGTCGTTCGCTAGTGCCGGCGCCAAACAATCACCCAACATGATGATTGGATCGAGCGAACAGCCGTCCAAGAAAGGTGTCGTGAAACATCAGCTAGTCGAATCGCAAGGTCAGCCGACACAGGATGAGAGCAGTGCGAATGAAAGCGAGTCGTTCAAAACGGCGGTTGTCGCTGATGAGAATGACTATGTGCCACATCATCACTCGCACATCGCCGTTGAACAGACATTCGATCAAAGCGAATCGTTATCGGATGAACAACGACGGCCGGCCGGTGCGAACAGCAGCGATCAATTGGTGAGAATGGGTGAAGTACATTCAGCCGTATTCACAAAGTGCAACGATCCAGACACAAAATTTGGATGACAACGATGAGATTTACGCACCTACCAGCAGAGCGTAGATTATACAGTGTTGCCTGTTGCCGTGGATTACTGTCAATTTTTGA
>JASAMV010002383.1:0-10577 GCA_030248065.1 Rhynchonema sp. JSB1_4 | reverse complement strand
ACCCATACCCCCAAGCTGGCTAGCTAGCTTTCTTGCTCCGGTCATCAAGTCAAAAAAGTGTTGATTTTGGTGTCAAAATGATCAGTTTGTAGGCCAAAATGGTCAAATTCGCTCAAATTTTCTCTCACATGCACAAAAATACGCATTTTGAGGGTTATTTTAGCATAATTTCGACCAATTTTCATACCCGTGTTTTTGACATCTGGACCAATACCCCCAAATCGGGGTACCCGGCTAGCTAGCTGGCTTTCTTGCTCGGACCACCACATCACTGCTTTGGACTTGTCAACATGGGCTCTCCGAGAACACTTTCGGGAATTGCACAAACTCAGAGAACACTGAAATCGTACTTGCTGCTTTGCTTCCCTTCAATTTTATTTTCGTCATTCGTGAATCTCAGCGATCTGAAACGAGTAAAACTTTGAAAATGTTTCAGGATTCGGCCGACGCAATGGGTTCGTCGTATGAGAACGCGCTTGGCTCGCCGCTGCTCCGATACCCGTGCCGTTGGCGGTATGTCAAACACGTTTATAATAGCCGGTGGATTTGGCTTGCTTTTTTGATAATTTCGACCAGCGTAAACTTGTAATCTTGTAATTATGCTTCTTCCACTAAACATTATTATCTATGTATTAATGAGTTGGTGCCGACGCAATAAACTAACTAACCAGCGTAAACAGCTGTTGACTGTCTCTGCCCGCACTCTAATTTCGAAATGCAGCTGATGCAAAAAAAGTTGCGACTCAGGTGGGAGCTAAGCGGATCGGACTATAGTTGCAGACGGAAATGGACCAGAAAAAACGACCAAAACGGGGGTTCATGTTTTGACCGAAAATAAATTTCCGTATAAATAAAAAGTTGTCCATATAAATTAAATGCGTTTTAAAACAACAGAATTTATCGATTTCAGGTAGACACCGGTCGAGATCGACCGAATGTGCCATCTCGTTGGGTCGACACCCGACCACCACAAGCAGGTGTGTTTGGTTTTTATTCTTATTGGCCAGGGCTCCCTTTTAATTGGAGAAATGAATATATTTGAACCAGCGGGTCTAGCAGCAGGTACAGTCAGTGCTGTGGGGGATACCTACTGTACCGGGGTGAAAGTCGGGCGGATTCCCACTGTACCGGGGTAAAAAATTCGGGGGGGGGGGGACTTGATTCCTACTGTACCGGCGTGAAAATGGGGGTTTACCTACTGTACCATGCCACACACCGGGGGGATACCTATTGTACCAGAAGAGGAGGATACCTACTGTACTGGGGGCACCCCCCAAACCCCCCCCCCCAGCCTACAACACTGCTGTAGCCACGTCTCGCGCGGTTAGCCGATAAACAACACACCCAAACGCACCTTAAAGGTGCTGGTCAACAACCCTTCGACCGCGCTTGATCTTGGGGGTAGTATATATAAACAAAGTTTGGACATCGTGTTACTCGACCCTAATCTGGCGAGCCGATTGGTTGCTTCCTGATGTTTCACGGCCACGTTGAAGTTTGCACCTGGTGAAAAAAACCGAAAAAATTTGAAACGCTGCTGTGACAGGAATAGGCTGTTTCAAAGTTTGATACTGGAGTGACAGCAACCTCCAACATTGTGACGAAAACCGCAATGCACAATAGCTATTGAAACGTCCGCATTATTGAATAAAAAAATAAAAGGTTTCAGAAAACTGGTCATTTTTTGCTAGGATTTTGTACTCGTGTAATTTTAAGCATCTGTGGTGAATGAAATAAGCAAGGCAGCCATTCCACAGCGCACACACAACGACAACACACAGCCAGCACAGCGACAACAGAGCAATGTTTCAGCTGACAAGCTTTGTTGTGTGTGTGCGCTGTGGAATGGCTGCCTTGCGCATGTTGTGGTAAACATTGTGTGAGCTGTGTAGGGTTTTGAAAACTGGGTAGCACAAACAAGGAACTTGATAATTAGAGGATTTTTATTTCTAATTGACAACTTATTTCATTTACCACGGATGCTTAAAATTACACGAGTAGAAAATACTTGCAAAAAATGTCCTTGTTTCTGAAATCTTTTATTTTTTTATTCAACAATGCGGACGTTTCAATAGCTATTGTGCATTGCGGTTTTTGCCACTATGTTGGAGGTTGCTGTCACTTTAGTATCAAACTTCGAAACAGCCTATTCGTGTCACAGCAGCGTTTCAAATGTTTTCGGTTTTTTTGACCAGGTGCAAACTTCAACGTGGCCGTGAAACATCTGGAAGCAACGAATCGGCTCGCCAGATTAGGGTCGAGTAACACGATGTTCAAACTTTGTTTATATATACTACCCCTTAGATCAAGCGCGGTCGAAGGGTTGTTGACCAGCAGCTTTAAATGTTTCACTATCTTGGCTCTTTCACACGCAAGCCACGCGCAGTAACCCGAAACATTTTTTGATTGTGTAAGAATTCAAGGTGATACGCGTGGCCGGTGCGCCAATCTATCGACCCACTGTACCCAGGGGGCTACACCAGTGGATTCTGGTCCACCCACACACACACTTGATTGCATTCAACAACGAATAGAAATGTTCCACCCATTCATTCCATTGCAGGTCCGCCATCGAAACGTCTCAAAATCCGGCGGTTTCGACCTGACCGAAGATGGACTGCGGAATGTGTTTGCGTACGTTTGGCCGTACCGGTCCACTTTTTGCTCGACGACAGACGAAAGTTCGTGTTGGCCAATGGGGTTTTATTTGATTTGAGGTCTACATGATATAGCTGTCACAGTTATGCAGTCCTACCCTATAGTTCATTCTCGTTGTGATGCACAGTAACAAAAAAACGCTGTGTGGACTCTTGGTCTTTTTGCAACAAGCTGTCAGCAGTTGAAAAATTTCGACTTTGTAATTTGTCTCGTCATTGGCCAGTAAGCGAACTGTTGGCACCGCTAGACGTGATCAGTTGAATCAGAGAAACAAAAAAATTAAAAAGTTACGATCTTAAAAACAAGTCATGTTAGGTTCAGAACCCTCAATGTTTTGCACCTGAGCCCAGCAACTTACCACTGAGCCACTCTGTTTCAGTGTAGGCGGGCCTCGGAACCAGACACAACCCACAGTAGGGTGAAGTGATTGCCACTGACAATGTTGAGTGTGCTGGTTGATTTCACTGTATGTGGCAGCACGACATTGCGTTAAAATTGTGACAATGCGTGGCTGCCGCCTGTCTGAGCAGGGCGATAATGCAATACGTTGACTGATGTGAACCAAAATTAAAATACCAAACGAAGGATGCCGTTCATTCACACCCAGTAATCGTGGCCAGGAATGTTAAGCACAATTTCATGTCGTGGTTGAGGTTGAACTGCAAAGTGCTGCTGGAAAGCTGGCGTTCTGGGATAGACGCAGCGACCCCAACTCCCTTGTCGTTCCTGCGTCAGATTTTGTTCTTTGAATCGCAACGAGACGAAAGATAACACGGCCTTCACAGCTAATCATGTGCGTTGTAGTCAATGCCAGACACATAAGGCCAAGCCTTGTTATCATGCCCATTGTCGCTGTCACCTCGGTTGGATTTTGTTCAGTGACACTAAAAATATCTGTTGTTGTCCTGCAGACATGCCACGATCGAGTTCACAACCCAACACGAAGCGATAACCTGCGGAAAAAACCAGGTAGGTAGGTACATGTGCATGTTGCATGAGTCAGAAATGTTTGTGAAAATTTTGTGTTGCCATTTTTTGGTCGTTTTCGTTTGTGTATCACAGCCTTTATTTCCCCACTCCATGCGTAACGGTAGAAAGGGAACCTGCGTGTATACGGTAGTTTCGAGAAAAACTTGTGTTTTTTCGCGCCTGTGTAACCCACTTTCAAGTGCTGGACGCACGCGCCGTGCGACTGGGTAAAAAGAGCGTTGAAATTGGAAACAATAATTATGAAATGAAATACAAACCAGCGAACAAATGAATCCAGGAGTGCACACTGTGCAATAAAGAGTGACTAAATACTGCTGTCAGACATATTTGCAGATGCATCAGTCGTTGTTCAACGGCAACCGATATTTTCGCGTTGAGTTCGACCATTCCGACTCACGCGCTGTCCGTCCACCGTATCGACCACCACCCAGCTTTTTGCGCGACAACATACACGCGCGGCGATGATGACAGAGGGTATGTACGTGCATGAGAATAGGGGGACTGGTTGTTTGACGAAAGCTGTCATTGCAATAAACAGGGGGGGGCAGGGAGGAGGCGAAAAAAGGGGAAGAGAAGGACAGGCGGGGGGGCGGAGGGGGAGGGGGGGGGGGGGGAGTGGGTGGGGGGGTTTGGTTAGGGGTGCGGTTCTGGATTATCTATGTTTTGTGTTGTTGTGCGGAGAACGGAAGATACGAGAGAAGTTGGAAAAAGAGCAATACAATTTTATCATATTATTTCTACGAGAACGCATTAGCGTTTCGCAGTACTTTGAGATTAGACCACGAACCAGGAAAAAGCTGGATTTCGTCGTTGGTAATGTTCTTATCAGAAAGATAGGTTGATGTGATGAAATCGTGTGGCAAAAATTTTTTCCAACATGCACGTGAAACATCAGCGTGCTCGAAAAACTGATTTTTCCCTATACCTCACGTGTTATATCGGCGATGCTGGTGTGAACGCGTGTGATTAGTTCTGAAAAATGTTTTGATTGTTTTCTAGTCGTAGTCAAGCCATAACAAAACGCTGAAAATTTGAGCTCGATCGGACAATGGGAAAGTGGTTTTTCAGACACCCGAAAATCGTGACTTCCGGCGGCCACACTTTATGCTACCATTGCTATCTCCTCCCAGGAAACTGAACCGATCCGGTCGAGTCATGTACCAATCGATTTGTCTCATCGAGACACGTGTCTACATCTATAAGGGAAAATTGGATATTGCTTCTATCGCGAGAAACGGGGGCCGAAAGTTTGCTGTAGCGCTAAGTGCGCGAAGTGGGTGGAGTTTGCTGCTGATTGGTTGTAAGTTCGCGCCTTTTCTTTTTCGGTTTTTTTCTTTTTCTTTTTTTGGTCGAAGCGGTGCTTGACAGAGGTCGGCCCGGCCCGAGCTCCCAAATCTCCGGCCCGGCCCGAGGTGGCCAAAGCTCGGCCCGGCCAGGCCCGGCCCGACTTTTTTGGGTCGGTTTTTTTACCCGATTTTTGCCATAATTTTTGGAATTTTTCCTGATCCTATTGTTTGGTGAAAAAATGGGTGCTTTCATTGAAAAAGTGGCCGGGCCGGAGATTTGGAAGATCGGGCCGGGCCGGCCGGGTACAGCCACCCTAAATGGGGTCAGTGAATCAGCTTGGGGGGGGGCTTTATTTGGGGGGGGGGGGTGTTTCACCGACCCCATTTAGGAGGGGGCCCGGCCCGGCCGGCCCGATTGCGACCTCATTTAGGGGGGCAGTATTTGGGGGGCTTTATTTGGGGGGGGTGATTCACCGACCCCAGGTAGGAGGGGGCCCGGCCCGGCCCGGCCGGCCCGATTGCGACCTCATTTAGGGGGCGGTATTTGGGGGGGTTTTATTTGGGGGGGGGGTGATTCACCGACCCCATTTAGGAGGGGGCCCGGCCCGGCCCGGCCGGCCCGATTGCGACCTCATTTAGGGGGGCTGTATTTGGGGGGGGTGATTCACCGGTCCCATTTAGGAGGGGGCCCGGCTCGGTCCGGCCCGATTCTCAAAATCTCCGGCCCGACCAGGCCCGGCCCGAACCAAAAGCCCGAAATCGCGGCGCGGCCCGGCCCGGTCGGCCTGATTGCGACCTCTGCACGGACTGGTTTCTGGTTGACTGTATTTGGGGGGGGGCTGATTCAATGACCCTCTTTAAGAGCCGGGTCGGGGGGGGGGGGGCGTGATTTGGAGGGGGGGTTATTCACGGACCCCATTTACGAGGGGGATTCGGCCTGGTCCGAACCAAAGGCCGAAAATCGCTGCCCGGCTTGACCTCTGGATGCACGAATACAGGTTGGACCGGTTTGCTTGCTTTGTTTTGGTTGGTTTTTCTTTGATATTGTGAGAGCGGCAAGGTCGGGCTGTATTGGGGGCTCTATTTGGGGGGGGGGGGTTATTCATTGACCCCATTTCCGAAGGGACCCGGCTCCGAAATGGGGTCAATGAATCAGCCCCCCCCAAATAGAGCCCCCAAAATACAGCCCGCCCGACCCGGCTCCTAAATGGGGTCACTGAATCAGCCCCCCCCAATATGGCCCCCACCGCTAAATGCAGTCCGTGCAGAGGTCGCAATTGGGCCGGGCCGGGCTGTATTTGGGGGGACCGCTTTATTTGCGGGTGATTCACTGACCCCATTTAGGGGGGGCCGGTCGGCCCGGGCCGGGCTGTATTTCTTGGGGGGGGGGGCTTTATTTGGAGGGGGGTGATTCACAGACCCTGTTTAGGTTGGGGCCGGGGAGCTGTGTTTAGGGGGGGGGGGCTGACGCCCTCCTCCTAAACGCAATCGAGCTGGCCCGACCTTGGGCAGGCTGGACCGGGCCGCGATATTGGGCTTTTGGTTTGGGCGGGCCGGTTTCGACGACGCTTCGGAAGTGACTATTTTACTGAAGAAGTAGAAATTTTTTTTTAAAAATGCTAAAATTTCTGACGGATTCGGCAAGTAAGCGATCAGTATTGCCTATCTGACGACTTTTTTATGGAAAACAATGAATTTTGAACCAAAAAAATTAATTTTATTCACAGATATCAAAAACCAATATCAAAATATTGCAATTGCAATTGCAATCAACATCAAAATATAATGCCGAAAAAAGCCGGCAAAAAGTCAGGTCAATCGTGGACAAAAGGCAAAAAGTCCGGTCATAACAAAGGATCAGCGGTGAAATTGGCTGATCAGGTTTGTTGTTTTCTTTGTTGTTTTCTCTCTCTTGTTTTGTTCTCACTGATGCTATGTTCAAGAAAATATGAACCAAATTCGATATTTCAGCGAGTTAAATCTGATCGGCATCGACAAAAGAAACCCGGATGCCGCAAACGCGCGGGAAATGATTCAGAGAGCCAACAGTCGCTTGAGGAAGGCAGGACAGGAGCTGCGCTTTCTGTTGGCAATTCTGTTGGTTTTAGCCTTTTGATGCTTTTTCGAAATCTCATCTTTTATTTTTCAGTCAAATCTAACCTTGCCGTCAGCTTGAACAGTTTGATTTGTTTTTTTTGTTTGCAGACAGCTCGCGCCATTTTGAGAATTCGTTTTTGGTGAATGAAGTAGCTCATATGGCGTCTGATACAATTTTTTATTCGAAAATTTTAAAATGATTCCAGGGGCGTCGACAAAAGAAGCCAGGATGCCGCAAGCGCGCGACAAATGGTTCAGAAAGCCAACAGTCGTCTGAGGACGACATGGCAGAAGCTGTGGTTGCCGTTGGCGACTGTGTTGGTTTTAGCTTTTTGGTGTTTTCTTTCATAGCTCATGCCAAACCCTGCGCGGTTGGGATTTTAAATAAATCTTCAGATCGAATTTCATTCTTCTCTTATCCTTCTATTGCACTCAATTTGGAAATTCGACGATGCCGAAAAAGGCAATGAAAAAGTCAAGTGTTGGACAAAACAGCAAAAGAGCTGGTCACAACAAAGCAGCTGCGGTGAAATTAGCTGATCAGGTTTTAATGTGCTGATTTTTTAATTTATGGTTTGAATAAGATATGAATCAAATTTAACTTTTCAGCGTGTGAAGTCTGATCGGCACCGCCAAAAGAAACCTGGATGTCGCAAACGCGCGGCAAATGATACAGAGAGCGAACAGTCGCTTGAGGAAGACAGGGCAGGAGCTGCGCTTGCTGTTGGCGATTCTGTTGGTTTCAGCCTTTTGATTTTTTTGAGGATGGCGTCAGTATAGTGACTGGCAGCGAAATGTTTTGCTGCAGCAGCATCCTCAGTCAAGTATAGTGACTGGCAGCGAAATGTTTTGCTGCAGCAGCATCCTCAGTCAAGTATAGTGACTGGCAGCGAAATGTTTTGCTGCAGCAGCATCCTCAGTCAAGTATAGTGACTGGCAGCGAAATGTTTTGCTGCAGCAGCATCCTCAGTCAAGTATAGTGACTGGCAGCGAAATGTTTTGCTGCAGCAGCATCCTCAGTCAAGTATAGTGACTGGCAGCGAAATGTTTTGCTGCAGCAGCATCCTCAGTCAAGTATAGTGACTGGCAGCGAAATGTTTTGCTGCAGCAGCATCCTCAGTCAAGTATAGTGACTGGCAGCGAAATGTTTTGCTGCAGCAGCATCCTCAGTCAAGTATAGTGACTGGCAGCGAAATGTTTTGCTGCAGCAGCATCCTCAGTCAAGTATAGTGACTGGCAGCGAAATGTTTTGCTGCAGCAGCATCCTCAGTCAAGTATAGTGACTGGCAGCGAAATGTTTTGCTGCAGCAGCATCCTCAGTCAAGTATAGTGACTGGCAGCGAAATGTTTTGCTGCAGCAGCATTTCGCTGCCAGTTACTATACTTGACTGGGGATATTACAGCAGCATTACAGCAGCAAAACATACTTTCTGTGCCAGGTACTATACTTGACTGGGGATATTACAGCAGCATTACAGCAGCAAAACATACTTTCTGTGCCGGGTGCTATATGACCATTCGATTTCGTGGTCGACTATACTATTGGTCGCACAATGACTTTATAAGAATTTGTCAAATTTTTTTCCTGAATCGCAAGGCAGGCTAGTGACGGGGCAATGACGTTGCGTTGCGCGATCACACACAAAACACGCAGTGAAGAGAATGTTTCAACCTGTGGCAACGTGGTTGATCTGCTAGATTATTTTCAGCTGAAAATGTTTTGTGAGAATCACAAATAGCACAGTAGTTAAGAGTGACTGAACGTGAAAATCAGGATTGATTTTGATGAATTCTTATATGGTCATTGTGCGACCAATACCATTCGATGAAGTGACCTTAGAAGGGCGCCCGAAGGCGATGCAACGCATCGCCTGAGTGCGCCGACAACACTCAGATGCAGTTACCTCCACAGCAGCAAAACGGTTCGCTGCCGGCTACTACATTTGATGCTGGAGCAGCAAAGCGTTTCGCTGCCGGCCCTATATTTGGCTGGAGATACCAAACCAGCAAAACATTTCGCTGCCAGTCACTATACTTGACTGAGGATGCTGCTGCAGCAAAACATTCCGCTGCCAGTCACTATACTTGACTGAGGATGCTGCTGCAGCAAAACATTTCGCTGCCAGTCACTATACGTGACTGAGGATGCTGCTGCAGCAAAACATTTCGCTGCCAGTCACTATACTTGACTGAGGATGCTGCTGCAGCAAAACGTTTCGCTGCTGGTAACAATATTTGACTGAGGCTTTTGCAGGAGCAAAACATTTCGCTGCTGGCTACTATATTTAACTGCAGATACCACAGCAGCAAAACGGTTTGCTGCCGGTTACTATATTTGAGTGGGAATGTTGCAGAAGCAAAACGGTTCGTTGCCGGCTACTACAGCAGCAGGGCTCTTGGCTGTTGGCTGGTTTTATAGACGTCAAGGGAAGCGTGACGTAGACGTTATATCGTGTGTGTTTTGCCATAAATTTTTTTATCACTGAGGCTTTTACCACAAATTCGTCACTAGCAGAATTGATTATTTCATTCGTTTTTTTAAAGGGGGCCTTTCGCATTTCAAACCCCCTTCAAACTTCGCATGTGTTTAGACAGTGGTCAAGGCGTCATAAAAGTCAAACACGCCGGAGATCTAACGTTCAGTATGCGGCCAGGAGATGCCCTTCAAGAGGAACATCCGCGAACAAAATCAAATGTGGACCAGCCCAATTTCTTCCTGCGGATTCAGGCAACTCGCCTGATGACAAGGGCGGTCAAGGCGCAGAATGTTTCGCACGATATTTGCCAATGCCTCACTATAGAATTTCGCTTTTCTTTTTATTTCGAATTGCAACGAATTGTTCATGCGTGGCTGCTAAATGTTTCAAGGTCTGCTTGTCGCGCTGGAACAATTCGTTGAAATTCGAAATATAAAGAAAAGCGAAATTCCATAGTTAGTGGTGTTGCACGTTTCATGCGAAACATTCATTCGCCTTGACACCTTTTTGATCAAGCAGTTTGCCTGAATGCGCAGGCATAAATTGGGCTGGTCCGCGGCACACTTTGTTCCCGGATGTTCTTCTTAAAGTGCATCTCCTGATCGCATGCTGCAGATTGGGTTCTTGGTGCGTGAGAGTTTAACAACGCCCTGAACAATATTCAAATGCGTGCAAAGTTTGAAGGCGGTTTGAAATGCGAAAGGCCCCCTTTAATAAAGCCTGCAAATTAGACGACCGCAAATATTGGGCAAAATTCAGCAAAATTAAGAAATAATTTCAGCGATCACAGTGAAATACAGTAGTCGGCCTATTTTGATCTGTGGGCCTTGGATCAATTTGGGCATTCGATGACGTGACCTAAGAAGGGCGCTCGAAGGCGATGCAACGTATCGTCTGACCGCGCCGATAACACACAGGTGCAATTACCTAGGTATATCATGTACAACTGTAGTGACAGCAGTTTGGGCATTCGATGATGTGACCCAAGAAGGGCGCCCGAAGGCGATGCAACGCATCGCCTGAGTGCGCCGACAACACTCAGATGCAGTTACCTCCATAGCAGCAAAAC
>JASAMV010002381.1:0-35824 GCA_030248065.1 Rhynchonema sp. JSB1_4 | reverse complement strand
ACAAAAAACAGGTATGACGGTACACAACTGGACTTCCTATCTCCATGGCTTTTCATGATATCGGCTCCATGACTGTGGTGTGCTTCGATTTGCGCTTGTTGTGGATCGGGCAGAATAGCTGTGGTGCTTGAGCGCCGGGTCGAAAAACGCGAAAATCACTGGTATAAATTTTACACTAAAACTTAACAAATAAATTGACATGTTTCATCTAGATATTCAGCACTCAATTTGCAGATGTGAACCCCCAAGCACCATTGCCCGTATTAGTGACACTACTATTCCAGTTTTTCTATGCGTGACAATCGTTGCTTGCCACCGCCAATTGTTGACAAAGAGTGGCTGACACACCCTACTGACAAACAAGCGTAATGTCAGCCAGGTGTGTCAACGCTTCGTGTTAAGTCCTGCTATCGGCAATGTGCTAATGCTCTTCGTACGGTAATCTCAAAAAATTACAGACGCTACTAAACTGAACTCTACAGTATCGCTAACCCTTGCCGCCATTTTTCGTTTCAGGTCCCTGCTCACTTTCCCGCACCGAATCGTCTGCTAACCGGACTGACCATCTGATGTTTCACACATTCGCGTCGATGTGACGCTCTGCTGCTCACTGGACTGCCGTGTCTGCCACGTCGTGGAGAAATCGGGAAACTGCGTGCGCCTGAAAGTTAACGGAAAACCAGGGATCAAAAGACTGACTTCCTAACGTTTCATGAGCAGAAATCGAAAAGCGTAAATAATTTTTTCTCACTTAATCTGGCCGATTCTCTTCCCAGTCGGTGATTGTTGAGCAGAACGATAGAACTCATTCGGACTCAAATATTTTGCGTCGAATCGATTTCAGCGTGGCAGCCGAAAGTTGTTGCACTTGGTAGGACCGGCGGGGTGATTTCTCGAAGGATTTATGTAGATTATCACTTTTTTGAGCGAGGAACCCTAAAAATAGAAATAGCAACGCATTTATAGGACTTAGAATAATGTGGTACACCGAAATGTCCAGCGTTCTCTCCCGGTCCTCCCTAATTTGTCTGATTCTTTCGCATCAGCATTGGTGCTTTTCGAGCGTGTGCAGCAATTTCGTTCGGTTTGTGTGCAACTGAAACATCAGAACTTCAGCGGATACTAAAACGTTGCTCATTGGTGCGTTGCGAGACATCATCAGCAAACCTGATGTTCCAAGGCGGCCTTGAACCAAACATCCCTTTCAGCTGTGATCGGACCGTTGCTGAGTAACTTTCGGAATTGGTTTTGGAGATCCCTGGAAAATGTAGTACAATTTGATAAAAACGACACGGGAATAAACAGCAGACACCACCATGCGTACTTGTATCCAATCGGGACGTGTCGTGAGTTCCTGAATCTTCAGAAACTTCCGTGTCCAGTGGCCCTTGACGACACCGGCCAGTTTCTTGATGTTGAAGTTTTTCGGCGTGCGATTCCGATAAGTGTAATCGACGTGCACGTGGCGCCTCGGCAGTGGTCGGTTGGACAGCGGAATTGGACTGAACAAAACAGTTACTGGTGGTCTGAGTGATAAAATTCTGAACATTAGTGTCCAGCGGATTAGCAGTGCGGTGCGGATTTTGATGTGTATGTCTGTGTCGCTCTTCAGCTCGGCAACTTTTGTGCCGTTCATGCATGTTAACGCGTGAGCCTCGCTGCACAAAGTCAACAGTTGTGAGCTTATACGCGCGGTACTAAAATTCCTCATTAATACATACGCAAACCAAAAAGTGGATGGAACCTTTACATACAGTGTAATCAATGAGAGCTTGACTTGGTGTGTCCACAGTGAAAGACACACTTCGATTGCGCGCCCTTGGTGTGCTGCTTGTGTGACTGTTGCGAGCTGAGTCAGGCGGCAGATCCTCTTGTATGGTCGTGGCTGTAGCACTTGTACTGCTTGACGGACGGTCTGCTACTGAAAAAGTCGATTCGTGTGTTTTGCGATCTGGCTCTCTTGGAATCGGTCGTCGAATGGGCATGATAACAAACGGGACATTATTAGCAGCGCTCGATCGATTTGCATCACACTATATGTATTAAAAGTGGCTGGACGTTAGCACGGCACTTTATGAGTGTCAGGAATATGGGGGTCAGAATTTCTTGTTTGTATGGATCGATTTCGTCCGAACTCTGCATGATTATTTTTCTTTTGATGTTGCAAAACGAGAACAATCAATCAAACCCGATTCTGTGACCCAATCTTCAACAAAAGTTATAAGCTGCCACACAAGCTATTCTGCGTGCCAAGCCATGCCATCAAATGTGGACCATCAGCCATCCAGCGTCACCCACCGTCAGTTGTGTCCAGCAAGTACGCATCCAGTCCGGTGCTTGGCGTGACGCTGACGCTCGACAGCTCGGTCATCCTTGCCATCTGCTGCTGTCCCTCCGAACCTTCAAAGTTCTTTCGTTCATTTTGATTCACTTGTTCATGCTGAGGATTGAATTTTCCGGAAAGCCGACGTTTCTGAATGCGCGCCCTTTCCATCAAGACGGCTAATTCACGCCATTGGCCCATCTCCAGGCGTTGCTCGTTCGAAAGCTGAAAGTGCAACCGGCTGTTTTTATTTTCAGTCCTTTCTTTCATCCCGGGTGTCGCTGGTGACAAGTACCTTACCGATCGATAGTTATTCAATTATGTTTCGAAACGAGCGAAAATCATTGTTTTTTCACGGGAATACATGGTAAACAAGCATCCACGCAGACCCAAACAAGCCCATGCCCATTCCCTTCAACTGGATCAAAGAAATCGAAAAGAGACTCACGCAGGGCGGCAACGTGCATCGAACACCGTTCACCACAACCAGAGAACGAAAACCCGACGTTGTCATGGCTGCGAAAATTTATTTGTTCAGTTTGGCTCTCGTTGTGAGTTTTACTTTCATTGCACTCATGTGCGAATGACAACAAATTCTTGTCTGCTCAACTCACTTTGACATTTCAAATGCCGCTGAAACATTTTTCGTTTTGGTTCTGGCTGGCGAGCTGTGCGTTCCCAACAGCCCGTTACCATGGGGACACTGTCGCTTGTGGGCAGCATGTGTTCTGAGTGCGGGAAATCATTCTCGCACCGATACTCACTTCGACTACAGTTATTGGTCGACACCAACAGTCGATTATTCAGCTGCACTCAATGTTCCAAGTCCTTCAAACGTCCCGTCAATCTAGAGAGCCACGTATTGATTCACTCCGACGAACGCCCCTTCGAATGTTCAGAGTGTGACGCTGCATTCAAACAACAACGTACATGTAGGGCCCGTGGCCATTTCGAGCAGGTTCACTCAGACGCCGCGCCACATACAGTAAATGTATTCATTGTTCGAAGGCGTTCAAAAACGGGAAGACACCAGTTCATTCACTCCACGAACATTCACTCATTGCCGAAACGCCATTCACAATGTGAAGCTAGGACTAAGTGCCTCTTCAAAATTCAAAATACGGACCAGCAACAAGTACAACCTTTTGTGTTTCCTTTTTGCCTTTGGAAACACACGAGGACGAACGTCAGGTGCTACGTCAAAGACATTGAAACAATCTATGATGTGGGCCGTCAAACCAGAAATCTAAAACCAGCAAAATAAGCATTGCCTAAGTTATCAGAGGAACAATCATAACGCCATAAAGTTTAATCACCGAACAGACATGAGCTTCAGCGAGGTTCACGCAATTCAAGGGTCAGAAATCAGTCGAGTTGATAACGGCTGGATGACTACATAAATGACATATTTGTCTATTTGGTACTATCAGCGAAAATTTAGTCTCCGTTATCTCACCCTGTAAAACATGCATGCGAGGAGCAATCAAGGTTATAAGCATCACCCGGTTCCTAGGTTGCTTTATCAATGTGCCACAAGGCGAATGTTTTCGGTGGATACCACGGTCCGAGTAGCATTCGTGCATCCCAACTATCGGTTTTGTTCTCGGCCGTCAGAAACTGACACGGTTGATCCTCGTGATCGATAAAGAACGAGCCATTGTCGGTCGGGTACAGACGAAAGCTGAATGGGGTGACCGTGAACAAGATCCAATCGGAATTTTTCATGTAACGAAGTTTATTCGGTTACGCATGGTTTGAAAGATTGTCATCTCTATCTTTTTGTTCTGACAACGTGAACTGTACAGCAATGTGCTTTTTGTTTGCCCATTTCTACCTGCCTTCACAGACGGGCGGTGCACCACGTGATCATCAGTGCGAATGCACCAGATGAGCGGGTGACCCCAAAAAGACACACACGAGCTGGTACTACGTTCGCGTAAAACATCACTGCTTTGTGCAAAATGTCGTCAGATCGGCGAGGGTGCTGGCCGATCGGCTCGTCCGGCTACCAAAAAGACCTGTTAAAAAGCATGATCACCAAAAGTAATGTTCCCCACGCTCACCGTCCAATATTTACTTTCGACCTGGTCGGTCCCAAATTGTTGACGGTGCTGTTTGGTGTCACATACAGATAGTCATCGGCCGAATCGGCACTGCGAATCATCCATGATCCACCAGGCAGACTGTCGTGTTTGCCGAATGTAAACGTCGTCAGTGGGGTTGACGTGAAATGCAGGATCGACTGAAAGCAAAGGGGGGTTGAGCCTGATTTAGGAGGTCAGCTTGCGACTAAGCAAACCGCGCGACACGGTGGTGTCCAGATATGAAGTACAGTCAACCCTCCAAATAGTGAATCGGTCGGGGACCCGGATTTTTGTGCGCTATTTACCAACCTAGAGGGAGGACTATATGTAACTTCAAACTACAGAGCGAGCACTTATGTATGTAGGTATAACAACAGCAGTCTGACTTACGCTGACTTACATACAAGTGCACCCGATGACTGCACGGAGTATGGATCACCAAAAAAGTGGCAATATTTTTTCACCAACCTGCTGTATATGTACAAACCACTGTTTGACGGCATTACGAATGTGGAAGGTGCCCGTTGTCAAATAGGTCAGATCGGTCATCGCTGGGTCGAGATCGAGAGAGTTCAGACGTTGCGACCTGGATGAATGTAGCACCCTTGGCCCTTTTAGCGTAGTGGAATTTTTAAAACGCTTCTTACTTTGCACCTAATCTGCCGTCAACTACATACTGTACCTTTCGATCAGTAGTAATGTACCACTCTTTACAGTGAACATTCTTCATGTGATAGAAAGTTGCTGGTTCCTATCATGTCACTGCAAACAAGGAAGACTGTTTATTTATCTCTGACTGAGTACTGGGTCCCAAGACTGCGCCCACACTCTTTGTCGTGACTCTCAGGCCTCACATGGATATGACTGATAGATCAACGGTACTCATTTTACCGCACAACAGTGAACATTCCTGATACAGTGACAAGTACTGCAGATCCTGGTAATGTCCCTGTCAAACGGGTTGCGGACTCCTGCACTTGCTACAATTGCGACTTCAAGTGTAAACGCATCCCCAACCAGACGCACATGTACGGGAATTCGGTGTGTCTGAACGAGCATTTCAACAGCAGTGCTTCCTCCGGCCGTCGTGTACCATCAACTAGTGACGCTGTCGTTGGACGGAACAGCGACGTCAGTAGGTCGCGGTCCTATGCACAACTTGGCCAACTGATATTTCACAATGAAACTACCCATGTAGAAGTAAGACAGGATAAAGTGGAAACCTGTTTCCTGGCCGCTCGTATCATGCCCATGATTCCACGACTGACCGGCATGCTCGCAGCGCCGATCGTGGTTCGAAGCTCCTGCAGCAAACTGCATGAAACATCAAGGCGACTAAAATATGGTTTGATCGTAATCCCCTTCTGCCACACTCGAGAGACACATGGTACGTTTGGGTCTGAAGCTCGATCAACACTAATGTTCAACCTGTAGCAGTTGCTCCCGCATCATACTATTCCGACAGTAGTCCTCCGTGTGCAACAGTATCGTTGTGTAGTATTGCGCTGCGTTCATTTTGAATTCGTGATTCACTGAAGCTGCCAGTGCGTCCAGAGCCTGGTCGGTTTGCTGTGAGAGAGCGAAAAAGGGCCTGCAATGTAGGAATCGGGGTCGGTTAGCGTGTACATACCTACACATCAAGCTCAAAAACCTGGTTGGCTGATGTTTCATAACAATTTCAAGTATCGTACAAAGACACTCACTCCATTAACTTGAGTCTGTCCAAATCGACTTTATCATAATCCGAAGTGCCCATTTCCTTGATAAATTGAGTTGCGATCGACAACTGACGCTCAACACTCGGTGCTCCATGCAACATTGGGGGACCACCGATTACCAGCATTATTGATAAGAATGTCAGAGATTGCATATTGAAAGACTGTCGAAGACCTTGGCTATTGCAAACATGAAAGGCTTTATTGTTATTCACAATTTGTAACAGCGACAGAAAAAAGAGCAGTCCGGAACATGCCGGAGTTATCATGCCCATCGCCGGTTTGCTTCCAGGTAACAATATCATAAATATGACGCCGACTGAATCGGAGACAGGCTGAATAACACCTAAACCTAAAAATAAACACAGAACCACAAAAATCTTCGATCATATAGCCACAGCCTGGTCGATCGCGTTTTTGTCTGTGCTTAAACGCGTTTGACTTGTATGAAACAGCAGCATCGCAAATAAACTTGTTGCCTTAACGAGAACCTAAACAATTTCGAACGACCAAACAGCCGCCGGCAGCGTTTCCATTCTTTCAGAAACCAAACACAATCAGTGGTGCAAACCATTATTCTAAAATCTTTTCAGCCCAAGAGAAACCACTTGTAGCCGTCTTTGGGTGCGGGCAATTGGTTTTTCGGTTGGGCTGCGTGCCAAAATTGTTCAGAAATGGAATGTGAAAAAGTTTGGAGCCTACATGTGACCCAAAAGTCATTTTGTATGACATGGAACCTTCAGGGAACTGTGGTATCAAATAACTGTAACTCAAGACTTGAAATTGGGCCATCAGCGTTTCATACTGCCAAACAAGCGGTAAAACTGTCGCTTGCTTGCTTGAGGTCACTCGCTGCTACAGTTCATTATGGCAAGTGAACCGGAGCACTGGCCAGCGAAAAGAGCCTTAATCGGTCCCAAATGAGCCAGTTTTTGGTTAAACTTGTGCACTAAAGTGGTTCTTAAGTTTAACATTTTATGTTCCTGAAGGTTCCTTATCATACGTACATTTGAACCGAGAGTGCTGCCCGTTTGGCGTCACACACCGTTCAAGGACATGCCAATTCTCCAGACATTCATTGTCGGTTATTCGTGGTTTGGTGCGTTTTAGCGAGGCGCACACGACACCAAAATGATCCTGTCATAATGCGCGCTTGGATCGATCGTCTTTTTCTGCCACTTGTTTTATATCCTTGTGTCTGTCAATGGGGCATCAATGCTGTCAACTCGAAACCGCAACTTTCCTATGAAGCTGCTGAATAAAATGGGTCGAATTCATGACGTTTATTATCACATCCGCTGTTTCAACACTTCCACATGCATAATAAATTGTGTACCAAACGTTGAGCGGACTGGCGATGGCGACATCTGGGGCAAAACTGCGCTAAACGCACAAATACCCAAAGAATGCACAAATTATCAAAGTTGAAAAACTTGCGTTTCAGGCAGAGCACATAAATTAATGAACATGATTACATCGGCCTGTCTGCTCTGAAGGCAAAATTAACGTGTTCTAAGCTCTTCTGGTCAAACTACCATTGGACATCTCATGTTGGTTCCATGCACACCCATATCGTGGGGCCAAATTTGGTCGTATCATCGTTTACTCCGACAACAAGGTGCTGATGATTGAGTTATATATGACACCCTTAGTTTGAGCAGAAAATGTGTGAATTTTCGCTTTTAATTTGTTCACAACTTATGCTTCCTTGTGATTGAAAACTTATTAAAATTAAAACCATGGTCTGAACTGTATAAGGGGTCTCGTCTATGAAACCTGCGTCGCCCCGTCAAATGGGTATTGTTTGAGACAAGCATGCGATGATTGATATTTTGATGTCGATGTTTTCTGCAATCAATGGGTGATATTTTCGAAACGGTGTAAAGGTCAGTTGGGTGTAAAGGTCGGTGGAAAGCTCGGTGTGAGAAAGTTCAGTGTAAGCTCGGCGTAAGCTTGAAACACTGCACGCCGAGCAAGTAGCAGACGCGCGTTTCTAAACGAAAGATCAACTTTGACAGTCTGCTGCGCAAGTGTAAATCGTTTGTTTGCATATTGTTTGTTTAGGCTGGTTGCACAAGCGTTTTTAAGCGATATGTAGGAATCTCGTAACCTTTCATGGAGCCGTTTTGATTTCGTGCTGCGATCAGTTAGTGACGTCAAAATTTTTGCCACGGCCGTCAATGAATGTTCAATTTCTCAGCAGCTTTGCGGCGAAATGTTATGTAACTTCCAAATATTCCTTTAAAACGTTTGTGCAACCAGCTTAAATGAACCAGATTGCAAACAAATGCTTTACCCCTGCACAGCAAACAGTCAAAGTTGACCTTTCGTTTAGAAACGCGCGTCTGCTGCTTGCTCAGCGTGCAATGTTTCAAGCTTACGCCGAGCTTACACTGAACTTTCTCACACCGAGCTTTCCACCGACCTTTACACCCAACTGACCTTTACACCGTTTCGAAAATGCCACCCAATGTGCGTGTTGAGATCGGAAGTTTCCCACCAGATACAAAGTTGTGGTCCAGCCAAACCACACAAAGCACGATATTGCATAATCTAATGTGAATCAAAAGCAAACAAAGCCGCGTAGAGGCCACCGTGATAACAAGCGATCTTGTGTGGAAAAGAGCAGCCAACTTATGTGTTAATAGGTACAGGTTCCCATCTAGGAACGAAACCTTTTTCGGGTCCCGAATATTTGTTACACAGGAACATGTTTGCACGGGTCATGAACATTACACGTTTATCACCCACATTGTGTGTTCCGTTGACAGAAGCAAATCGTGCGGGTTTCAAACCTTTGAATTTTTGGACAGGACTCTGAAACGGAAGTTTGGAACAGGTACTTCTGTACGTAAGGTGTTCCGTATTGCCATGTGCCGTCAAACGTGATTCGGTGCTCTGCACCGAATTCGGAACTTTCATAGTAGTCAAGCTTGATGTCTGACCATGACCAGGTCCAGTTTTCGTAGTCAAAACTTTTCTTCAGCAAATGCAGTGTGAAGCATCAGCAAATAAAGTCATGTGCGTTGGAGCACTTGCAAAATGGTTATAAAATCTGTGCCCAACACAAAACTCAGATGCATAATAGCACCGCCGGGGCAACAGCTGGGCCGGAAATCATTATCGGCATCGTTCTATTTCGCATCATGTTGTTATTATTGCACTTGGCCACAAAATTTGTGGAGGCGGTGCAACACTTTGCCACTTCATGCCGTGTGTCACATGCACACACGTTTCGCTGCGGAAACACTCGTATGTAGTTTTGTTTAGTCACGCTGATTGCTTTGTGGTTGTCACGCACCAAAATTTAATGGCGGAATTAAGCTTTCGCGGTGCTGTTTTGGTAGGTTTTGTATTTCTTGTGAAACAGCGGCTCAATAAAAAATAAAGTTGCTGATATGTGCAGCTTTAAAACGAATTGTTCCACCTGCTACAACTGAGAGCAGGTGACGTTTCATTGGAATCCCAACCCTACCGCGATTATACTAAAACTGCTTGCTCCGCATCCAATCATGTTCCGCAACCCAAAAAAATTAGTTTGTTTCATGAGAGTGTCGTGGTGACATGGCAACCCCGTGAGCAGAAATTTCGTGAGTAAGGTGTCAGTGGGTCATATTAAGTGTGCTTTCATGTTCATGCAACCTTTCAAAACTTCAGTGAGGGGGTCTGAATTTCGCGAACTTATTTTGGATATAGACGAACCCATACACATGATCTCTTGATCTATTTTCTCACACCCATTGGTATATAGATACAACAGCTGTTGTAGGAGTTAGAATTTAGACCACAAAAAGCCCACTGTGCTCACTTTATCAATAGGTGTACATACCTGATTTTTTCCCTCACATTTCACAAAGTTATACTTATCGTTTGCGTTCTCAATGTAAAACGACCGACGTTGACGTCGATCGAGTTACAATTTAATTTGCAAAAATATTGAATGTTTACTTTTTGTCTGCTTCTTATCCAAATCAACGAATAAATAGTATGTACATACAACCAGCTGCCAATTTTTGACTGATTGAGTCCTGCACCTTCAGCGCCAGCCGGCGCATGCATGCGACCGAGCCTGCATAAACACACACAAACCATCGCAGGCTCAGGCTCGGCGGATGCAGTGGTTGCACATTGTGGATTTAGCGGTTTTGTGCGGTGCCTCCGCTGCCAGACGCGTTCAAGGTCGGCGGATCCACCGCTCTGTGCCTTTGACCGCTACAACATTGTGCGTGCACTGCATCCGCTGAGCCTGAGCCTACAATGTTTTGTGAGTGTGGGCTCTCAGAAGCGCTGGAGACGTAGGCCTCATCAAACAAAAATTGCATCTGGCACTTACCATTACTTTGCTTCGGAATTTATTTTCATTTCATAAATCTCTCCGTTATGCCATGATCTCTTTCTGACAAAGCATAACGCAAATTCAAAAACATACAACATTCGGATCACATTTTCAGAAATTTTTTTATCTTATCATCCTCGTTTTCAACTATACACAACTTTCAAACATCAGCTGCCTATCATTCCGACTTGAATGCTCATCGAACATTATTATTATTATTATTATGATTTGTTGATGATAGAACGTTTCGAAATTCCAACGTTTAGTAGCTCCAAGACCTCAAAGCGAAAGTTTGTTACTTAATCGTTGCAAAATTTAGCCAGAATTCGGCTAATTTGAAGCGATACACACGAGAGAACATTTTGCCTAAAACTCACGCGGTTTCAAACAACTGCAAAGGTTTTATGTTTTCATCCGTACTCTTTAGTTTCCGGTCACAAAAAACTAAATGATATGTTAATTATTTCCCTAAAAACGACCTAATGCCATCACGGATTAAGACTGTCAGAGGCTGTTAAACTTTAGGGTTAGGATAATAAAACAATTTAGGTCAGATATCTGATAAAGTTGCAGACTAATACACATCCACAAAATTCAAAAATGCACTGCAAAGTTTGCCTTGAACAAGCTATCCTAAAATAGTTCCGTCCAAATCATCAATTTTATCACTTTCAATTTTCACATAAATAAATCAAAATTTCCCAACATCGTTCAACCATGGAACACCGGCAACGAACGGCTCTATTAATCGTGGTCCAAAATTTTGAATAATAAGTTATCGGGTCTCGTTTGTAAAGTTTCTTATTTTGTGCCAAAATGTACATGTTGTACATATGTGTATCCATTAAATTTTCCCACTGTTTGCTTCCATAATCCATGTTTGTTGTTGCCAGACTGACCCAGTTACATTATCACATGCAAAATGTTGTTGTGTTAAAACGTAACAAACAGCTAGGATATCAAGTGATAAAAGGATGCACGAAGACGTTCCCCAGAGGTTCGTCTATCAAACAAAACAATGTTTCGACTCAAAACTTCACGCATAAACCTATTCGTGCAATAAACTTTATCTGCGATACACAGTTCAGCACTGACAAGGTATATATGGACAATTTTTAGTGGTTTTTTAATACGTAATTTCGGCGCTCAACGGATCATGACGTTTTGTGTACAGTTTATATTTTTAACTTTATTAAAAATAAACTGTTACAGTACCGTTCTTGGGTGTACCTGGTCCGACATGATGGGCATGTTCAAGATTTTGTTTTTTGCTCATCTCAAAACCTTTATCCCGATAAGTTCTGAACTTGTACCATGAATTTAAATATACTCGGACCGCGCCCCATGATAACTTTATTCAGTTTATATACAAGGGAGACTTTTATTATTCATTTTCGGTTGGCATAGATATGGTGGGCGCTAAGGTACCTCGCACGCATCCACAGTTCCCACCTGTGGTGATGAGTAATGGAGGCACGTGGCTGATGTTTGATTTTGGGTGCAGGTGATCTGTTATGCGCGTGTTTTGGGAACGGTACCGTACCCCAGAACCTCAGTATTCTTTACTACGGAATGAAATTGAAAATTTGCGTAATACCTGAGCAACACTATAGATCCAACCTAGACATACAGTTGGTTGCTACATGTATAATACAGTTGTTGTGATTACCAATGTCGCAATTATTTTGTCTTGTACGTAGACATACTCATATCATACTTCATACATATACTGTACGTTGGTCTTTTCATTCATTTCACAATCAAAGTTTGGTCAAAACAGAGCTCAATTTGTTTGATGGCGTGTATGGGTTTTCTGTTAAGTTAGAACCATATTGCGCAACTTTTCATCGTGCAGCTCGTGGAGAGCTATGTATGTACAGGAGAATTTTCATTCTGTTGTTATTGGTGGACTCAGAATGTCGCATATATTAGCTGTGTTTACGCATACACTGGTTCCCATCGCTCCTATTCTTCTGTTGGGGTCAACACTATTTGAATGAACTTCTCGTTTTCATCATGCCCATCGGTATGGCACATCACAAACGCGGTAGTGACTCCTGTCAAACCGCAAATCTATTCGACGGACAATAATTCAGTTAGGCAAATCGATCCTGAATTCGATGACGTGGCATGAATGTAGTTTATTCGAATAGATCGATTTTAACTCAATAAGACGCCCGCTCAACTAAATCGTGATTGCTGACTGTTTTATAACCGCAAGAAATGTGATAATATTCCTTTGAACATCATGTACTTTAAGTGACTTTCATATCGTTTGTTAGGGACCACGTAACTTCAATGAGTAAACTGTCTGCGCCCAAAAACACTGAGTGAAGATAAAGGTTAACGAGGTTGCAACCTTTTGATGTTTCCTTCAACTTCACGCCTCCATTCTTATTTATCGTTTGTCAATAATCATAGAACGCCCCGGTGCCGGTATTATGACAGGAATTCATTGACTTTCTGCACTCTTGCATAACCGCACACGCAAATTTTATACGTGTTTATTATTGTGCACGTCAATGAAAATGAGAAATGTATCCCGATGTACTGTAAGTTTATGTGGTTTTGCGTTCGGGCAGTTTATTTTGACTCGGTCAAAATATACAGTAGATAGCGATAAATCTACGTGGTGTACCTTTGTGGGTATGATTTGCCGTTTCGTGCTGATTTGCCTTTTCGTGCTCAAGAAAAGTTTTCACTGCAAATAGGTACGCACGTAGGCACGTTTGACCAAATAAAACGCGCATTTAGAGTCATTTCAAATCGAGACTCCTTATCAGAACAGAGCGGGCCACTTGAGCTATTCTGACTTGTTGGTTCGCAATGTGTCCAAAAATTTGATTGAAATCCTGATCTTGGTTGAATCTCCAACTCCACCAACGATTTATAGACAAAGAAACCGCACAACGCCCAATTGTCTGACGAATATAAATTTTAAAATGCTTTTATTGTATACATTCCCTTTATTTTGCGCTGAAAATTGAGTGAAATTCCAGCAGGGTGTTGGTGTCGTCCACCTAATGATCTTTGATATCCGGAAACGAAAAACATTTTGAGAAAATTTATTTCGATCTCATGAAACTAATGTCATTGTCGTGCAGATTTCCATTCAATATTATTTTTCCATTTTTCGCACAGACAACGTTTCCGTTTTCCATCATGTGGATAAGTGAGTTTTCCGAAAATATTTTTGCGCTTTGATCTCAAAAATGTCGTTTGAAAAGTTGAATGCTTTTATGACGTCCCTGTGTGTCATTTCTTGCAGCAAAAACAACTAACTTAAAAACTATCTCTGCCGTGTCGCATGTCGTGGTGTAATTATATAAATTTATCCAATTATCTGCATCTTGAGCACACAGCGCGCTTTCACTCTTTATCCGCATGTGCACAGAAACAACCTTGGTTTAATTTTTTTCATGTGAAAATCTTGTCCTGGTTTCATCTTTTGACTTTCCGCATCATCCCAGACATACAGTACCTGAACCCCTCTGATCTCCAAACAAAAAAACATATTCATAAAAACGTCGAGGCTCCTCATCATCTAAGTCCCTCGGGAGCACTAAATCAACGTCCCATAATTTAGTGCTATTGTTTTTGACAGTGATTCCCTGGGTGGCCCACGTTAGACCACGGATTTCGGATTCAATTAGCTTTCTGACATCGGCTATACTCTTATTTTTGTCGGTTGTTTGTGAGATTGTCATACGCTTTCAAGGCCCCGCGGCGTGAATTTACAACCCAGTGGAGTTATTGTTCTGATTTTTTTTAAGTGAGTTTAGGTTCAGTTCGGTTTAGATTCAGCTCCTGTTCAATTGTACCAAAAAAATGGAACTTGAACATAAACCGAAACTGACGTTAGTTTCGACATTAATTTTCAATGCGTCAGTCTGTCTGACTTTATTAACGCACATCAATCTTATTTGAAGGTTATCCCCTGGCCCCACATGACACACGCAGGTGCAGAGATTACGTTTGGCAGGGGTGTCGTCTGAGCTGTTGATGTTGATTTGTGGACCGATATCAAACCTTGGTGATCGGTCTGATTCTGTCAGAGAGGTTTCGCATTGGCCGAAATGACATCAGCAATAATCTTCAAATGTCCATAAAGTTGGAGTTATACTTGTCCATTTTGGGCTTGTAGACAATGAGGACAAATTTTTGTTTCAATCAAATTTTGTGATAGCGTTGGATCACTAATTTCAACCAGCGTAGAAGTTGTTCATTTGGTGCAGGGGAACAACTTTTACGCTGGTCGAAATTAGTAATCCGGTGCTGTCACAAAATATGATTCAAACAAAGATTTGTCCTCATTGTCTACAAGCCCAAAATGGACAAGTATAACTCCAGATTAATGGAAAGCGTCACCTGACAAATACGAGACCGCACCGAACCGATCACGAAGCTTGATATCGATCGTCGTAGGTATATGGCTCAAAGAATCGAAACTAAGATGCGGAAATTTAGTCTCAAACCTGTCTCTGCTTTATCTGTATGTAAGCTTAATTTTTGTTCACGAACAATTGCGCCGTTTCAAGATCGCTTCTCCATACAGTATGACTGTTACAGATGTCCATTCTCAGGTATGCGCACTTCGAAACAACAAATACTTAACGATTACTGCTCAATTATATTGAAAATATGCACATTTCAGCCAGAAACTAATGTGGATGATTCACGCTTCTGCGTAATTTTCTTATTTTTGGTTGGTTGATAAGCAACATCCTGTCGGCCCACAGTCAATTTTTTGTCTTTTTATGTTTTGCTGCGTGTCATTTTGAATCAATGCGCAGCTCAGGTACGTACCTACAAAGGAAAAATGTGAGAAATGGCTTCGGTCGCCTGTATTCTTACGGTTTTTCACAAAGGTCGGATAAGGATGATTCTCAGTTTCAATTTAGATTATACGACTCAAAGAGACTTAAAATCAGATCCCAAAATCTCATTTTTGGTTCAGATTTCAGTCGGTATCATTGGGCACAGGCACGAAATCTTTTTGGTGCTCCCCCAATTATAATTCTTACATTGTAACAATTTCCCGCAGTTGCTTCCCTTTGTGTAGCGAAGATCAACCCCATACTGTGCCTGTTGTCAACGTGTTATCACAAATTTTCATCTCTGTCCTGACATGCAAATTTTGTGGGTATGTTGCTTTTTATCGCTTATTACTCGGTTCTGCCGTGCCTTCTTTTGTTCCAGTATGACCTTTTTGTGTGATTTTAGAAATTGTATTAAAATCGTCACTCAAAAAGAACATCATTTTTGAATTTCCATTTTGGTTTATTCTACGGGAAAATTTATTTTGTTTGTTTTTCACAACAACAAAAAATAAACAGTTTTTCGTGACATTTTTAACTTTATTCATCAGAGGGCGATACAATTGCGTCAAAGCAATGTGGGCGTTATGTACAGTACAAGCGTGAGGTAATATGCCAAACGTACATAGCATTACAGTATCTGGGTGGCCCAATAAAGTGACCAAAGAGTGTTATCAGTTTCTCGAAAGGTTAATGCTGATGCGGGATGCAGAAAATCACAAAGTTATGCAACACTTTGTTCACTAAACACTTTCGATAGTACTTTGCAAGAACACTCCACAAGCGCATTATCGGGAGTTACTTAGAAGATGATGTTTTCTATCTGAGTAATAACTTTCTGCGTGTTTTTTTCGTAAACACAAAACATATACTGTATGTGCTGAGAGCACTTTTCCAATACTCCTCATTGTGGCGTCTGGTGTTATTCGTCGTGGGGTTTCAATCGTGATTATGAGCACTTGTGGCTGTGCACTGCATCAATTCAAAATGTGTTCGTAATTTTTTTAGCAAAAAATGATGTCAAAAACACTCATAATACTCGGAGTAATCACAAGTTTTTTTTTCATGAATAATAACTTTCATTATTACGCCATGATTTTCAGATTAAGTTCCCTATCCCGCGTTTTTCGTTTGTGACACTTTAGATAGCAAAACACGTTCTATATTTTGGCATTAAAATTGTGCAACTTTTATAATCCTCCAAAAATATTTACCAACTATATCAGCAGGTGACATAGAGAATAACAAACGCAGGTTGCATAAGGTACAGAATCAGGTTTGCAAATCCGGGTGGGGTAAATTTTCCCCGAATATGGTAATTCCCACATCCATACTGCCCGCGCGCGTGCAGCGAGGATTTGTTTAGTTGCCTCAGGTCCGGGGCGTGTCTATGAAATGTTCTATTTAGTATAGCAATTTTTCATTTGCAAATATTATTTTATTTGTTTGTTGTTGCATTATTTTTGCCAAATATACCCGCTGTAGTTCCCGTGCGCGGGAATTTTTTTCATTTGAGAGGTCTCTTTGATCCCCTTGTGTGCAAATCCATATTTGGGCTATAAAAACGAACCGCAAAATGATTTTGATTTTATGGGAAGAGGTTTAAGTAAATTTGTCTTTGTTGGACCGTTACGCACCTGCTGGCCTGCTGTGTACTTCGTTATGCCATCACTGTTTTCAAAACTTTACAAAATTTTGTATCTGACGTTCATTTGCGTTTTTTTGAGCAGGATATCGAAACTCGCGTTGGTAATCAATTTGTGAATTCATCATCCAAGAGCACTAAACCATTTGCAAGCACAAAAACGTTTTGCAGTCAAATTCCTTTTAAAAAAATGCTTCAATCACGGAATGTTGCTACAATATACCTGATCTAATGAAACAAGAAAACAGCCGACTGCTGCGCATGGTTGCGTTGAGTCTGAATGATAATAGCAGCTCTCATCTGCATTCAGTTTCTACTTTTTTGAAGAAACGCCGCAAAACTTCTTTTCGTACTATTTTCATTCCACACCTTTTCTGCTAATGCGTCTTGTTTGTGCTTCTGGTCGGCTTCCTATTCTTTTATTCGCGCTCGCACAAAATCACTAGCCCGCAATATGTTTTTAAAAAATTATGGTGGTTTTTATGTGAACGCATAGGGTACAACAGCAAAGCGAGGAAGGAAGAGCATTATCTTCGTTAATTCACAGTTACGCTTACTCTTTTGAAAACTTATTGGGCCCAAAAACTGTATTGTTCTGTGGCCATACTATGTCAACAAGCAACATTTCAAGACGGCAATCACTATTTGTTGACAGTCTAATATTCACACCTCTGATGCGATGTGCGAAGCATCTCAGCGTTGTTTGTTCATGATATTTATCTGGCGAAAAGATTTCGATTCATTGCGCGGCTTATTTGTTGTTGTTATACAGAAAAGCTGAGCGCATCTTTATTTTTTCAACTGTCAATAGAACACAGTCTTGGGTTGGGTGAAAAAAGTTAAAAGTCAGTTTACAGGTGACTTTGAGCCTAGCGGATTAGAAGCTTTCATTAGGCCGCTCTCTGACAAACGCGAAAAGCGAAAAGTTCAGCACAACAGCGGGTCTAAAAGACAGTGATGCTCAAACAAAATGTTTCAGAGGCTGTTTGGCGTGCGCTGTGGATGATGACTACGCTGAAAAACTTTTTGCTTTTTGTTTTTGTCAGAGAGCGGCCTAAATGTTTGTCCCATCTTCCTCCCAGATATATCTTCTGCGTATTTTCAGGCAATATAACAAAGTAAAACTTCCTGGTGTGTGAAACATCACTCAACACGAAATGTACGCTTCAAGTCAGAATCATCGTTCGAGTCCGGTCGTCACCGAACAACGACCACCCACATCCAATACAGTCGAATGGACCAGTGATCGGTGAGTGGTCTGGCCGACTGATGTTTCACACACGGATGTGTGACAAATACCTATATAGGAGGGTGAACTTTGAGCTAAAATTGGTGCGCTGAAGTTGAACCATTTGTGAAGCAGTGTGTGTGGGTAAAGGATTGGGCTATGTACAGATTACCGTGCAAGTTGCGTAACCGGGCGCAGGATTTTTGGCGCAACCGCGGTTGACTACGGTCAATCGGAGGCCTACCGGACCGCTATGTTTTACACGCAAAGTTCTTGCTGTCGGTACCTGCGTATATGTTTGTACATATTGGTAAAATTCGTTGACAGAATAGGTGAAGAAAAATGTTCTGTGTTCTGATCACACAAAATTACAATGCAAATCTTACCACTTCCAAGATTGTGCGCGCTTGAGCCGAATCGATTCCAAATTCCGCGTCCCAAAGTCGGTGGTATGGAATGGGTGCAGACCCGGGGCAGATTCGGATTCTACATGACTGTCGCGCGAAGGAATGGACAGCCGGTTGGGTTATACGGTAGTTGACAGATTGCTGAAACATTATCTTGGGTCAGGCCACACCACAGTGCTTACTGTGCCTGGTCAAGTCCAAACGGCGAGATTTTTGTGCAACATGCGATCCTGATGTGGTGACTAAAGCTTCCCTCAAACGGAGTTCCTCCTCCTCAACGGCGCAAGTTTTGAAATAAACATTTTGTTGCTGAATCTGCCTTTGCGCACGTTTGTTATGACGCAGCTTGATCATTTTTCTCAGTTGACCTCGCTTTGGGTCGAATTCCCATCGTTGCAATCGTCTGCATCAATGGCTTAACAAAAATAGATATGATACACGTTGCATAAAAATTCTAGGTTTAGCATGCGCTGCAGTGTTGGCGATGGGTCACATCAACTGTGAATCATGCTTTGATATGGCGAAGTTTTTCAGCATTATACAGTAGTTGGATCAGACTGCGTTTTGCGACAAAGTTCTCTGCCGCGCGCTTATGTTTCAATCATTCATAGCGCTTATAACCATTCAGATCAGCCGTGGTCGCCCCGTGCTTGATGCGAACACGTTCGCACCACCCCCGAGCAGCGGTACCCCATCGCCGGGATCAAATTCGGACGACTCAAATGGCAATAACAACAGACAAAGGCAACAACAGGCGAATACGGATGAAAAATTTTGATCAATTATTTTTTAAATTTCGAATATTGTGAAACGTCATCGTGCTTTCACGTCTTGTCTCTAAGTTCGTCTCGGTCTGGGATCAGTTTGTGTGGTGCGTGAAACATCAATACCAATCTGCTGCTGTAGGCTGAATGCGTCATGTTTCACACTGCGCTGCAAGATCAACGAAAACCAGACCGACTGCGAAGTTTGATTACATACGATCATCTTTTACGATTGCGACTATTTTTATAAATAAAAATTTACTCCAAATTTGTAGTTTTAGTCCCTGGATACGGTGTCTGATTTTTTTGCGCCAATGAAGTTTTCAATTCTTTTGTGTCCTTTTATACGAAAAATTCCTCTGTTCGTGATTGTGATTTCTTCTGACTGCCACGAAGCATGTGCAGTATTTTGAGGTTTACATAGTTTGAAATTTTATAAATTTTGTTTTTTTTGTGAATAAATCTTGCCCTGTGACAAATCATGCTTCCTTAGAACGAAATTGTACGCTTTATTTTACAAATATAAATTGGGCAAAAACGCAAAAAATCACTGTATGCAGTTAAGCTGTTTGCAGCTTGTGGAGCAACCGTTTTGAAGGCGCGTGCTGATGCACAACTCTCAGAACAACATATATTTTTGTCTAACAATCACAGAGCAAGTTCAAGATCAACGCATCAAATAGAAATGCACATGTTACATGGGTAAAACCACCTGGCTACATACGAGTACATTTGAAAAAAACCCCGCAAGAAAATCATGAAGCAATAAAATATCAATGAACATAATCATCGAAAAACCATGTATTTCTTTTGATATTGAGCAGATCTCATGAAGCAGCAAAAGCGCGACACGATAGGTACAAGTGCTTTCTAACAACATTTGTATGTGAATCCAAAATAACAAGGATTTGTAGATAATTCGACAGTAAAGCTAACCAGACAATCAGACTCAGAGCCCCACATGTAGGAACCGTCAAAACCAGGATACGCAATACCTCTGTAAAAGTGTAAGCAATGAGACTTTAACTAAAGCCCCGAAGAACTCTGTCGAAAATGTTTGAAAATATTACCATATCGCCGCCTGAAGCGATCGCAATTTCTACATATGTAACACTATTTTCAACAATTACTATTATATTACATTTTGTTCTTCAACGTGGTAAAGCAATCGAGTTTCAGTTACTTTCAGGTTAAAACTGATTACCACGAGTATCAATCTTTGTAATTTTTAGGATTAAAGTCGATTACAATTTTCTTGTGTTCGTTTGGTACCTGAGGTTGTAATTGTTGGTGCGCGCTTTTAATCTAAATTCAGATTAAAAGCGCGCTTCAACAGTTACGACCTATAAGTGCCAGAATGTAATCGATATCTTACAAAAGAAGAATATCGATACTTGTGTCCCAATCACGATAATCAGTTTTGATCTGAAAGTAACTGAAACTCGATTGCTGCAACGTGCAACCCCGTTGAAGAAAAAGGTACTGTATGTAAATAAATAAGATTAATAAATACATGTAGTCCAGATTATCAACAGGCATTTCGACGCACTCACATTCTTGTCAAATTCTGATTTTCGGCAGAAAGTGTTCAGCCGGCTGGTTGCCCAGCCTCGTCGGACTACCACTGCTGCTGTGGTTGGCGAAATGGGGCGTGGTGGCGGACTTGGACAGCGTCTGTAGTTGACGTTTGCGTGTGCTGCCGGCAGATTGTCTCCAAATAATGGGTGGCGCACGTTGTGGCAGCATGTATATCTCTTGAATTTCATTCTCGTTGTTGTTGTTATTATTGTTGTTTTCAGAAGTGTTGTTGTTGCTGTTGTGCGGTGTCGTGGCATTTGCATTGGTGTTGTTCTGGTCATTTGACGATCCATTTTGGATGCTGCCGTCGATACCGATCATTACCTGCATGAGCATATTTCATTGTCCGTATGCTATTCTTTGAAATTATTTTGTATTAGCCTTTTATCACAGTTTTAACTGATATATTTTTTTTATCGAATCTTGAGGGAATGTGAACCGAACCTTGATTCGGGTGATTAGTGTGGCTCGAATGAATCATGCAGGCGGACGCATTTCCACGCATGGCACCAATGTTTAAAACGTGCCTCAAAATTGTTCACTAACGGCTTTGTGCCTAAATCGTGCACTCCTGACACCGTGATGTCTCAACTTGGACACACAATGATCGATCAGCTGATTGAATGCCATCAAAAGTGGGTGACTACCGTTTCGGCTAAAGTGTCGCCGCGCCAGCACTAGCAGGATGTCGACGAACCCGTGGAATGGAATACCTGCCATCCGCAAAAATATTGACCATTTTTGGAAAATGTGTGCATGAAACATCATCTTGGGAAACCTGGATCCCAGAATCGGTATTAAATCAATGATATAGATAGAATTCCAACGGAAACCAACGGAATGACGTATTTTGCAACGCCTTCTGATGAAACATCACTGCTGTTGGAATCACATACTCTGGGTGTCCAACCAGCAAAAAATAATTCTGGTTGATATTTTTATTGATTAGTATCTGCATGCGATGTTAGCAACACACGCAATCTCATTACTTACCAACTGTAACCACCCACCACACAAAGCCTGTACAATAAGTTCAGTGCTTTCAACCTTACTGTAATTCCTCAAAAGAAGTGCACTCCAAGGGTTCACTAACCCGCATTTTTCATCTCCGGTTTCTGTTGAGCTCTCAGATAGTCGCAGTAAAGCGAATCAATTTCACCCGTGTGCTGTGTGCTCAGCAGACGACATTTTCTGAAAACAATAAAACTTGTTTATCCAGGTAATTTTCTTTACTTTTTCAACATTTAAACGATAAGCCCACCACTAGCGCCCACCTCGCGAAATTCCTGCAGCCATTCATAGTGATGTGGAGTGTTTTCTTGATGTCGATGAAATGCATAAACAAATAGGCAGCCTTGTCAATGACGAGCATGTGCGCCGTTAGGCTCTGGTATTTGCCGGGGAATATCTCGAACAGACAACTCTGCGATTCCCGACTTATACTGGAACCGTTGTCGTCCAAACTGTGCAGACTCGACCCGAACGTGGAGCTGCGCTCGATGGCCGAGCTGGAAATTAAAGGCGTTCGGTGAGTGGAGAAATAACTGCTGCACTGACGATGTCCTGCTGCACACTTCCCCCATCAAAGAATTGGCTGAAAACGCCAGCTAGCGGTTATTTCTACACAATTCACATGTTTTTAAAGCTTCATGTTATTCGTCGATTTGGTTAGCAGCAGTTAGGCGGACCAATATCTCAACGATGAGATCATGTGCAGTATCATCACGACTTGTTATCATGCCCACTGGTTAGGATAATTAATTACCTGTCACAAAAAATCTAAGCTCTCAAAACCATGTCCGTAATTATGAAACATCACCAACCCGGCCCTGTGCCTCGGTCCCAATTCATCCATCACCAACAGCAACGTGTCCCTAACAAGTGGTATCTTTATGGCTTCATCCACCACACTGTGCATGACAATGGGTTCGTTCCTGGTCTCCAACAGGTCGGGGTCTGAGTCTGAGCCCGAACCCGACCCAGACTGAGAGTCCGACAATGTCGAGTGGTGTTTCACTTCGTGGCCCAGGGTCAGACTTGGACACGCGTTGATCTCCAACAGCATCGGTTGCAGGTCGTCGTTGATGAGAATGTCGAAACCGAGAATCTGTACGTGTGTGAAACATCAGCTGGTTGGCCGACGTTTAGCTTTTGGGCAGATACCTATAGTGAACGACTCGTGTCCCGAATTTTCACTTGTAACTTGGTGTTTTGGAATGCACAGGCGATGATTTAAAGATGGGCGAAACCTCGCAAAATGGTAAAATGATGGGACCTTATTGAAGTCAATTATCATCGTTGATGAGTCTTGAAACTGAGAATCTGGATGGAGCGAAGTGAAACATCAGCTGGTTGCTTTAGAACGGTGTACCACTAACGGTGCCTTGGCACTGTGTTCACTTCCCACTGACCATAACCAATGTGCCTAAGTACTGTATGTCAAGAAGAGGCTTATGCACAAATACGCACAATTCGTCAGTCCACGCAATCAGCCACTCACGTGAAAGCATCCCGGCCCGACCGTCCCACTGAACATGTGCTCGTAGTGCAACATCAATTCGGGCACCATTGCCAACGTGGTCTTGACGATGAGCAGTTTGATTTTGTGCCAGATCTTTCTCGTGTTCACGCCTTGATTAATGGGCTGATTATTTCAGTTATGTGTCTAACGTGTGACCTGTGCTGTGAACTATAGGTACCACAGGACGTGGTTGCAAACATGAAAATATGATCTCTCATTCAATGTCGGGATGCTTCTTTCCCACAGCTCCGACGTTTGTGTGTTGCATTTCGCTAACTTTTTTGAGCACGTGTACGGTATATGGGTTTCTTGCTGCAATGCGAATCGAAAACCAGCAAAACTTTTAGGGTTTGTGAAACTTCATCCCACACAAGTCATGTATCCGTGCGTCCGCCATCCAAGCCAAAACCGCTTGCGCTACACGCACACTAGAACACCTACCCCTGGCTTCCATTTGATGGAACACGGTGCTTAGCAGTCGTTTATTGCCATTCTCCTGCAGGCCAGTGGCATGGACGTAATCTTTGTTTTCTTTATTCAGCGAATAATTGGTCAAATGCATAAATGCAGTGTATTGATTACTCTCCGATGGTTCGCAATAGCGCTCGGTGCAGAACCTGGAATGAGACATGTTTACCCAACAAGTATGTTGCTTGAAACATCACGCACTCTTGTCAATGCGTACACTTCATTCACAAATGTCAAAACCTGCGCCCATTTTTCAGTTTCCCGAACATAAAGTGTCATTTTGAGTACTTTGAGAACACAATCCTAACTAAATAGACAATGGGCGTGAACTACACTACAATTAGTCAAAATTACCTGGCCATACCCTCCTTCGACACGTAAATGCTCAGTGGATTCAGGCTCTTTATGACTGCATAGACCCTGAGGTCGAATTTGAGGTTGTCCTTCAGTAGGTACGGATAGGCGATGTACTCCTGTGAGAGAGGACCATGTACAGCATGTGGTATGCGTATATATGTACCTCGTTGCTGATGACTCTGTTTTAATACTTTTCAATGTTAGTACCTGAATGACTTGGCGCTGTTTACGATCCTTTAGTTGATTGGGATGTGAAATCAAGTAGATCCCTCCGCCTTGTGCACCTGAAAGCACATAGTCAATGAGTGGCTTGAGTGGTCTTCACTGTAGAAGTCGTTCTGGCATGCGATTGTGTGATAATTGACACTCGACACAAACGCAAAAAATTCGAACAACACAATCTCACGTCTAACCATCATCAGGTTTTACGATGAACCATTGAGGTCTGGGTTGGTGTTCATGTTCTGAGCCGGACGCACTACTTGCGTCATCCTCCTCTCGGTGACGTGCCGGTTCCTTACGCTGCTTACGGGCCTCGTCGAAATCTTCGTAGAACCTGCATTGGCGCACGTGCACGTTTGATAGGTACAATGGTCTTTCAAGTAATCGACCACGCTGTTATTGTTAAAAATTACCATAGTGTATGCGAACGACTGGTCAATTTGCAGTTCACAAAAATGCCCTGAATTATATGTTATCATAAGAGATCACATGGTGCGGGCTACGATCAAACACGATGCTGATGCCAACACCGGTCGGTGACAGTGAAGTTGGTTGTTTGAATTGAAGGATAGTCTCCATCTGGTGAACATCGTTGGGCATGATAACAAAGGAAACTTGACCGTCTGACAACCAATGGCTTATGTCACCTGTCCATAATCAGCTTTGAGAATCTAGTACCCTGATCTGTCAAGGTCAAGCATCTCTCACCTCTCCAGCTGTTCTGGAATGACCCATGATCTGGGATAGAAGTCGAATTCAACAGGGTACAAACGCTGCATGGTGCGAAGGCAGCGTGTTAGAGAGATTTTTTTGGCAAGCTCATTCATGCCTGAGGAATAAAGGGAATTCTTTTAAATTCTCCATTTGTCAGAAAATGAAACATCGCAACTTTGAGAAAATTGCACTCACCAGGGAATTTATTGACTTTTGTGCCTGGTTTGAGAATCTGACGCAGGTCTGGGTACACGACGTTGTGCCAATAGACATGGCATAGTTTCTTGTCGTCTCGCCCTTCGGGATACTGCAATGTTGAAACAAACGCATGAAATTTGTAAGCGAAAGGAGTTTCATAAAAAATCTCTTTGACGTTTTCAAAAATAAATGCTCGGCAAGGCAATGAAAGATAAGTAGTTAAAACTGATAGGTCACAAAAGGCACTTTTTGCTTCCTGGCCATGTCATTATCAACAAAAGTTATGTCGAACCTCTTTCCATCCCAATTTCTGACAGCAATATGCCACCGCCGCACGATTGCTCTTTGCGCGTGACGTGTCCACCGTAACCACTCTGCCAACGGATTCAAATCTGAAGCAGATTGGTTGACGTTTCTAATCAACGGTGCAAAACTACCAGTGAAACATCAATCGTCAATACAGGCAGACTGATGTTTCACAATGGATATATAAACAATGACATACCTTCTCCTATTCAAATGATTCAATCTCTGTTCCGGATCATTCTGTCGCGTGTTCTGTGGCGTAGGTGGAGTCCTCGGTCTGGCCTCAAACCCCTGCTGTGAGGCGACCCCTGTTGGGGGTCTGACCGGTTGAAGTGGTCCTGCACGCCGAGCCGTCGTGGTGTTGGTGAATAGTCGGGGGTCTACAAATTTGGCCTGATCGTATTCCTTGCCAGCGCTCAAGAGATTGTGCTCTGATATCAGAATTTTAACGAAGAACCATAGAATTTTGGAACCAAAGCCTTCTGCTGACATAGAATTCTTTAATCGTATGCGTAAAACGCAGCAGTGTAGGAAGCCTTATGATAAAGCGACGAAGAAGAAACTTTTATGTTTATTGCATATACAATAAGCGTAAACATTTTAAAGTCACATGTTGCCCTGTATAAAAACATAAACAAAGCAGGAACAGACACACCCCATTTTTGTCCAATAACAAAAGGATCGGTGGACGGGTGCATAAACAGGCACAGAGACAGGCTTGTGCCAGCATAGCCAGCCGGGATTAAAAGTTGATAACATGGTATGGCATTAGCATCGATATTGGGAAAACATAGTGTCCATAATTTCCTAGGTATAGCTTTGAGGCTTATTTATGGATGGAAAATATCCCTAATTACTGCTAAAGCCCTTGGAAACCTGACGTGTCTGCAAAACAAAACGTGTAGGTACGTACCTACATACTGTACAAACTCTCATATACACAGACGCATGTGTGTACAAAATACATACACGCGGGCAGGTTTTCAATTCAACCATGACCATGGTGCAATAGGAGAGCAAAGCTCGAATTGATGCTCCAGTTATTCAACATGGAGCGGGGATTATGTTATTGTCCGGGACAAATGGAAGCTGATCTTCAGGAGTTTTATGCAAATCCAAGAGGCTTGGAATTAGAATAAGGTCGGGGAAATTCGAAGTCATAAACCTTGCTGATGCTTTACTCACTTTTGTTGTGGCAACCAAAGCGGAATATGGCAAGAAAAAAACCTTTTCCTCAGGCGTTTTTAATGCCACGTTCCGTGACTTAGTTCATGTTCGACGTGTGAGGCTATTTTCTCATTAAGATACGCACATACAATATGTTCGAACTTGCTGCCTGCGCTGATTTCCAGGAAAATTTTCGACTTCGACGAACCTACTGCATTTTCCTTCTGCTTCAGGTAGGGGTGTACTAAATCCAACACTGCGAGTTGCACACTTTAGTCCATTGTAAAATTGTGTCGGAAACCAAAGCGGATACACGGAAGGAACCTAGCACAGCTTTTTGCTGCAGCAATTATTGTACAAAGTACTAATAGGCAGGTCTTGAACGAACAGAATTGGCCAGACAAATTCCAAAAAAAAACAAAATGGTTCATGCGACGAAATAAGCTACAGCCGAATGCGGTATGGGAAGAGTACTAATTATTTTGTTTCCAGTAGAGAATTCGCTGCTTGGATTGCGCCTTATGCGCGCATATCTCGGTTCAGCGGATCAAAACCCACAAAGTTGTCATCAAAATCGATTGTTTGGGATCCAGGCTCCCTGACAACAACAGAACTAACTGTAATGTATCTATCTATGAATCATTACTGCTCGGTTTATTTGACAATAATACACACACAGCAAACTTTTTGCTCATTTGGGTGCTGTTTGTGACCGGTTGGTGGCACAGTTACCCGTACAGGTTAAATCCTGTTTGTCCTGACAAATGACAAAGCAATTTTGGAACTTTAGGCATACCTGCTTTGGGTGCACTTGGGCCATTGCGCCAAAGCTTTAATTGGAAAAGTGCGTAGATCTGAACCAGGTGTAGGTCTATTATTGTTTCGAAAGTTCACTGTTTGACTGGTGTCGTCAAGCAGAAAGAAGGTTTGCGCAATTAAAAAAGTCATTCAAAACCATGTATACCACAATATTTCATGCCAACTAAAAAAATCTCCGGATGCCGGAAGTACCGTTGTCTAACGTTATGCCATTATTTTCAAAATTTTCTGATCGCTATGGCATAAAGGAACATAATTGACTCGTCGAACACTTAAATTAGGAATCGGCAATTTGTGCATGATGGACACACAGGACACATCTAGTCAGTCAATATGCAAAACGAACTCAGAGTTCATAAATATTCGCATTATCATGAATGATACTTGCCCACGCGAACGCGTGATTATGGTTTGTGCGCAGCACACTGAAACATGGTGCCTGGCACTCACATGTGGAGTCGGATGGAAAAACAACTTGGGTATACTGTATGTGCCCACCTGGCAACAGACCCAAAGACTTGCGGTGAGTGCCGTTTTTTCGAACGTCACAAATTTTTGTAACGGAAAAAGTGTGTTTGGCGCTCTTTGTCGGTGTCACCAAAAGTCGCGGGTATCGACTGACACAGAAATTTGAATAGACGTTCGGTTTGGCTTTCAAAGATTGGGCAACTAAAAAAGCGGACCTTTTGTCAGAACAAAAAAAACTTCACACAATTGTTCCCAATATTTCGTCCTTTAAAATACTAACAAGAATATCTGGGTCACATGCTTTTTGAAGCGGTGGACCGGGGCTTCGACTTGGAATGTCCCTTCCAGTGATTTCTTGGAGTGAATCTCAATGGACAGCTCTCTGATGCGTGGATGCTAATAATATCACAGTGTGCTGATTAACAACACGCCAAACACGAATGAATGAGCTCTGCTGCAAAGTCCGATCCGGATGAAGGTTTCTTTTGATGCAACGAAGTTTGAAAAAAATTCGAAACACCACCATGTTCCGCCAGCAGCAAGCCACTATGCGGTACAGTACACGACTGAGATAAAGTGAGAAAAACAACAGGTACTTGAAACTATGTACATTCGGAACTTCGTTCGTGCAAACAACGTGTGCGTTGGAACACCTGCTTGCGGATGTGTGGAGGCAGAATAGCAGTTCATCAGATAAAAAAATGTGATTACTCAAGCTGGCACATCTCTGATCCCAGATTATATTTGTTCTAAAGCTCCATACATTGCTATCAATACAGTGGGTGTGTTCCGTATAACGGACACAGCCACTATACAAGTGATTGAAGACCAATTGGTATATGTACAAAAGTTCAAACTACAAACGTGTATACTGTACACTACACGTTATTATACAACGGGTATGAGCAAATGTGTACCCGACTCGCTGTACATTACCAGGTTCATTCTCAGTGTTGGTTGAATGGTTGGTTTTCATTGATCAAGGTGTCATGTGCGGGACACCTTGAGACAAAATTCCAAATTCGCCCTGACCAAACATTGAAACATCACCTGGTGATCCGACCAAGGGTTGTGGCAGCCGTGTGTGGGGTGAGTGACTTGTGCGTGGATTGCCACGACCGCTTATCACGCGACGACTACGATTAGGCACTTGCGGACTGGGGCTGTTGGACAAATTGCGCGTGAAAGAACGGGGCACCTGCAGGATTATAAGTGGATGTTCAGTTTCATCCTATGGACACCTAAAAGGGTCAGATCTGGCAGTAGGTAAACATGGGTTTACCAGTGATGTACATAGCTGGTACGTGCAAGAATGCTATTCAATAGCTAGCTGGAGGGGTCCGCCGCAAGAAAGCTAGCTAGCTAGCGGGTACTCCGATTTGGGGCTAATAGTCTAGGAGTCAAAAACAGGGGTATAGATATTGGTCGAAATTATGCTAAAATAATCCTTAAAATGCGTATTTTTGTGCACGTCTGAGAAAATTTGAACGGATTTGGCCATTTTGGACCATAAAATGGCCATTTTTGGTACTAAAATCAACACATTTCTGACTTGATGACCGGAGCTAGCAAGCCAGTTTGGGGCATCGGTTTGGGAGCAAGAAAGCTACTGTATGTATACCCAGCAGTTGGGAGGTATTACCCCATGCCGCCCAACGCCCCAACTACTATGTGGGTTACCCATTTACCCTTATTTGGTAAAGCCCTGTTGCGCCTTACGTAGGCAATTATGGACCAGAGCCTGCAGTTCAAGGCCAGTTTCAGTTGTGCAGTACGGCACTTTGCCTGCTGCCCAGAACAATGGACCACACCGGGATTTATTCCACCAGCTATGGACCTTGTTGGCCCAGATTCTGACATGTGATTTATCGCAGGCCACTAATGCTTGACTTGAAATTATGTGCCTTCCATGACAAGACACGAGAGAGCCTGCGATCAATTCATGCGGGATCCCTGAGCAACACCGTATTTCAAAACCAATTTGCTCGTCGGTTCGGTTCAAAAATTTTGCTTTGAAAAAAGCCACGTCCAATGAAGCCAGAACCGATTTTATCAAGCGTGGATACCGGATATAGCAAAAGGAAAAAGTCCCTTTAGAAAAAACGAAGGAAGCCCTCGTGGAGCCATACCTGCACCCTGTTTTCATTGAAGACAGCAACGGTGGTAGCGGGTCGTTTGGTGGCCCCAAACACATTCTGTGTGCGAACTGGTGCAGGTGAATAGTGAATAGGAGCACTTGGGTCGGACTCAAAATCGGAATCCGAGCCGGATCCAGCGGTGTCCGACAAATCCGATACCCCGGCGATTGAGGCGGACTTGCTTGGAGCGGGCGCACACGGTTGTGGCATGTTGGGCATCTGAATGCTTGTGGAAATATAACGTGCACTCACATAACGACAATTCAAAGTTCAGGAACATTGCCTGAAACTTTTGATTCCTGCCTATGCTAATCTGTCTGTGACTTCCTTCGAAATCACAAAACTTGCTGCAGGCTGCGGTTAGGTTTAGCAGCAAATAACAAACTTTGTGGGCGGAACTGTGCTGTCAGACTGTGTTAACACTGATGAAACCTGTTAAGACACGGCACAGACACCGCTGATATTATCACTCCTCCCGCGAACGCGAAAATAGCTTTTTTTTATCTCACCAATGCGAAAAATATTCGTGTGTGTTCCTCCACTAATGCTGACTGACTAACTTAATTGAAACTGAAACTTTTTTCTCAAGCTGTATCCAGATGATCAAGATGCAAAACGTCACGTGTAGAAGTGGAAACAGGCGAATTAGCGTTTGGTGCACTGACTATGACCTGATGCACCACCGGTCAGTGCGAAAGTTTGAGACCGGTGAACAAATTACTGAGGCAAAAATCCACGTTATTACAGGGCAGCCCAATTTGTTGGGCCATATAAACCACGAACCTGAATTTCTACCTCTCTCTGAGCCTTGCCGTTTCCATTTATGTACTTTGCATCCAGCAGATCTGGGTCCACTGGCGTTTGCGTGGCTGACTGATGTTTCATAGGTTCTACTTGTTTACTCGTCCAAGCATTGCCAGTGCTTGCTGATTGAACAGGACGTTTGGCAGTCATCACTGACATTTTCGTGGATTATTTTTGATTTATTTTGACGTTTTGAGAAAAATAATGGCCATCTGAAAATGTTTTGCAATTTTACAAACATTTTAATTGTGGGACAACCCTTAAATTCGTTCTCAAGATGGAATTTTGGTTGAGAAAGTTCAAGAATCTGAAAAAACAAAAATACCAAATAATATTCAGCAGATCATGTGTATTTCACATTGCACACACGAAAATGCGTGTAGTTGTGTACAAATTCATCAACTATAAAATATAAAATAAATATATCCTCCAAAAAGGGTCCTACGTGTGCGCATGTGTTTCAGTACCAAGCATTCGTGCAGGAACCGGAACTCAACCAGAACAACCTTGTGACTGCGACATCATAATGCACAGAATAACACGACCCGCTGAGTCACACATAAGGTTGCACGGCCGTCAGACTAAATAAAAGCCCTGTGTGCGCACGTGGCAGCACTCTGCACAGCGGAGGAACACCGTTCCTTCCAGTTTATAATATTGAAACAAGGTCAGAAAATTTGAGGATCCTGCCATTTGGACATCAGTGCAAAGTCTAAAATTTGTATTCCTGCAGATAGACATTCGATTCTCCTCCTACGGCGTATGTAAACATGTGATGTGACGCTTAGGTATAGGTATGTGTACATACATACGTGTGTACACACAGCAGGACCGAGTAGGTGGCGTTTAGGATATTTTGCCCATATAAATTCCAGTAATAATTATGGTAGACCAAAATAATGGACAGAACAAAAACTGTGTTTCGTATATGACATAATTCAAAATTTGGAACAACAAAATGTGTCTGGCAACAAACATGTCCAGCACAGATGGTCATGCTCTTTGTTGTGCTGTATTCTCCTTTCCCGTATGCATATTTTTGACAAATTTACAGGCCAGAAACATTTTCTGGTGTGCCTGTTGTTCGATAACTGGAAAACGTTTTCGCTTGTACACAGGTTACGATTTGTACTACAATGCAGTGTTGTTTGTGCTAGCCAGATGTACACAGAACACCTTACAGGTTAAGGCTGCGCGTATACTCATTCCGCGGAACAGAAAGAACAGGTGGAGGAACGATCGTTTCTGCCAACTGAAGTGCGTTCCGCTCGAGGAATTGTTTGTGTTTTATCAAACTGATGTCGCGGTACCAGTTTTTAAAACAACCGAAAAATTAAAATATTGGGTTGGCCCAAAATGCTCGTTCCTCCACCGACTTCAGTACATTGATAGTGGAGGAGCAGTCATTTTGCTTCAGCCGTATGTGCGCTTGTCATCAAATTTGTTGTGCATGCGCCTGGCGACTAACTAAAGCTGTTGTTGTTGACCCGTTGGCTAAGTATTTCGCAGTTAGCAGAAACGTTCGTTCCTCCACTCGTTCTTTCTGTTCCGCGGAACGAGTATACGCGCGCCTTAAAAATGCTCCTGGAAGTTCTGCAGAGTTCCAGGCGATTGCATCACACAAGTTCATTTTCTGCCCACGGGCAAAAGTTTCAGGTAGTGCTGGATCGACTTGCTTGAGAAACGCAGACCAGAAAGTCTGAATTGCAGAAAATCAGCAGGTACAAAGAAGTTCTGTTCAGCAGATGTTTACCAGAATTCATACCTAGGCAACGACTACGTGTCTGACTCAGCTGAGTCACGCCCCTTCCATTAGCTGACTTCTGACATCAAAGTTGCTGGGTACCAGAGGCCCAGCGGAGCTCTATACTGACCGGTGGTTCATGCGTTCTGTCGGACGCATGATGCTTATCCAAAAGCATTACCACACAAACAGTGCTCGAACGGGTTTGTTTTTTGGAATCGGGATCCGGAATTTTAATCGGAATAGGGATTTCTTAACGGGATTGAAATTTTCCGGATCGGGGTCGGCATTACAGTTTTTGGCACAATATTACTCACATTACCGAATATGTTTTATTTTTGCACCCCGTTGTCGGGCTACAAAACACCCGCAGTAACAGTGAAGCCAAATGGTGCCAAACGCGACCATTTTTTCACATTTCTGGTGCCATGCTTGCTTTTGTGTCACACAAATGTGATACAACTAACTTTTTGCAGCTTCATAATCCCTACAAGAATGCCGGATCGGGATCTTGTCGGGACTCAAAATCTCCGAATCGGGATCGGGATCCCATTGGAGCACTGCACACAAATACAGAAACTATATAAGGCACCGCAAAAACCTGAATACAAGAGGGACTCTATTAATTCACTGACACCAATTTGGGTTAATGGTTTTGTCGTCAAATCGTGTCGTCAAAGTAAAGTCGTCGAACACATGAGCCCCAAATGAGCGCGAAAATAATACATGTGTTTGACGACAAAATTTGAAAACAGGATTTGACGACATTACTATAAGCTCCGTTTTGGGGTCTCTACCATGGGGACCCTATTCTGGGGGGCTCCATTAATTCACTGCCCCGAATCTGATAAATTGTTCCCAGAAATACCCCTAAAAAGGGGCTTGAAGGGGTGTTTTTCGCTTATAATCGCACTTATTCGTGTCTATTCATCAATAAGAAGCGTATTATGCTCTGAAAACGAATAACAAACGTGCATAAATGTACCTGTGCATAACTATGAAGCCTTAATACACTGCTATACAGGGGATTTCATTTAGGGGGGCTCTATTCCGTTGGGGGCTGTATTTAGGTTTTTACGGTTGCTCAAAGTTTAAACAATTTGTGTTCCCGATATCGTCTCCAACCAAAACACAACCGGTGCTTGGTACGACAAAAAATGGCTATACCAAAACATGTCTCAGCCGAAAAAAAGCCATAATGTAAAATGTGATTGGGCGGATCCAACGCTCAGACAGCAAAAGCCAACAACAAAAACAACACAAACAAGCAGGGGCAGGCTCAACATGGAAAGAGTGTTCTGCTCTGTTACCCATGCCGCCTTGTCCTCATTTCGGTGTTTGAGCTTGACTAAAATTGGCAGCTTGAAAACCACCGAAACGCGCATATGTACACATGTGGGGTCCCAGTTTAGACGCGAGAGCGCACGCTTTCTATTTGCTAACTAAAAAGGTATATCTAAAATTAAGTTATCCGGACGAGATTTTGGGGTACAATTGTTTAAAAAAATGTCTGAAAATATTTGGTATACCACATAAACGCAATGTTTTGTGTCAGTTTTGCTCAAAACCAAAGTCCCGTTTGGCCCATAAAACAGCGGATAAGGTGCGTTTTATAGGTTGCGCAGTAACACACTTTGCACCAGCTATACCTATAGCGTGACGTTTGGGTTTTTGGTTGGAGAGAAGCCTTCTCAAATGCAAAAAAACGATCTGAAACCGTATACTTTTGGGACGATGTTTTTTAAACGATCAGTTTGATATGTGTGAAAGCCGGAAGTTCAAATTTGTAAGGTTAAGAGCATGTTTGAAACATTACATATATCTTCGAGCTCCGCGCGAAAGGAACTATGCCAGAAACATTGCCAAACCGATCGCTTGTGTAGGACACCACCGGCCAGCTCCACGTCAGTCAGCTTTCATTCAAAAGAAAGACCACAAGATCAAAGGAAAATCCTCGAAAGAAAGACGATACTTTGAAAGACTAAAAAACTAACCTAGCGACAAGCCGCGCGAAGCGGGCATTGGCGTAAAATTAATCCTTGGTCATGAATTAGACACCACCCACCTTGCTGGGCTGCTGGTTTCTCGATTTTTCAGCCTGGTGGAACATTTTCGACACATGGTATGGTTCCATGTGCGAATCTCGGGGTATTCGGGACAGAACCGACGGTACAGTATGTGGGGCACAGTTAAGCTTCAAAATATGTCAAGTATTGGTGTCTTCAGGTACAGTATACATAACACGCTGTATCAGTTTTATAGCTTTGTACTGTTTTATTAGAAAGCTTTGTGGGATGTGCCCGCCAAACTATTACCAGCTGCAAAACTTGGGAGATGGCAGAAACCTTTGTGTGAGTGTAAAGCCCAAACATTACGTGGGTGGCGCTAAAATTCTGAGTATACGAGACAACAAAGCAGGTTCACAAAAGAAATTGAAGACAACTTTGTGTTTCGTTCAGGTGCACATGTATGGATGCATGTGGTATATCCAGAGAGAGCTGTCAATGGAAATTTTTTGTTCCATCTATGAACCCGAACCCAGCGCGCGAAACCCGAAAAATCGAACACCTAAGCGACAAACCGTGAAAATATGAGAAAATGGACTCCGCTTCCTCTCAAGTGGGCCAGCGCGTGCGAGACACAGCTGAGTGAAACTTGAGCCATTTGAAGCATAACCCACCTGTCAAGTTAACGGGTTCAACGTTCATGCTTGTCAGTCCATGTACCACCTTTGGGCATGATAACAAAAATACCCATGGTTATTTTGGGATCCCATAACGTTATTGCGTGGCTCATAAATATACAGTAAGAATGTTATGGCTCGTCATGTGTTCTCTGAAGCACCATGCTCGTAACGACACGCGCAAAATGGAAAGAAGGTTATGGCTGGGACAGTTCTGAGCTAATTAGTTTGGTCTCCCACTCGCTGAAAGCTATCTAGTATGCACTATATAGAGCAAGGTATGCCCTGCGTGCATTCCTTCCTTGTACATTTCACATA
>JASAMV010002379.1:12500-21586 GCA_030248065.1 Rhynchonema sp. JSB1_4 | reverse complement strand
ATTTCCACTTTTGCCTATTAGTGATTAGGATATTGCATGTAGAATGATCAGCGATTGAGAACTGAGAATCTGTCGAACGATTCCACATTCTAGCGGTTGTCCTTGTGCACCTTTAGTCGCAAATCACGCTTTGAAGAATGTTTTGGACTGGTTTAAGAGGCAAATGGAAGCACCAAACAAACATATACAACCTTTTGATAATTGTATGGCTGCGGTTAATTGGGTTGTTTGCATCAAGCGGACAACAACGTCATTTTCTGCTACGCACGTTGCTGAGTTGGCTGTTGCGTCCAATAAACTGATTTCGGTGCCATCATTCTTCCAGTTTCATAACTCTCGAGTCAAATGACACTCAGTCAGTTGTATCACAGTCATGGACCCAGAGATTCATCTGCTTGCATGCGAGGTCACAGTGAAAATGAATCTGTCAATGCCCTAAGGCTGTGAGCAGATAAACGCGGAATGCGGAAATTGGTTAGCAGATAAACGCGGAGTGGCAGATTTCTGCATTCCGCATTCCGCGTTTATCAGCTAACCTTTGCGGAATGGTGCGTGTTTGGGTGACGATGACAACTTCCAGCGTGCTGACCTCGAAATGTTGCGTGTTAACGCAAACAGCAACTGAGAGGTTTGACCAAAAGCATAAATTTACTTCCAGAAATGCAGAATTCCGCAAAGGTGAGCAGATAAACGCGGAATGCGGAATGCAGAAATCTGCCATTCCGCCTTTATCTGCTCACAGCCTAACAGACGGGCTGTATAATACCGACGTGACGGTTATTCCTTTTGTTTGGGGTGTTGTGGACTTCAAAACACCCTGTTTCAACCCGGTCGTCATCAGCTGAATGCGCAGAGGAAACAGGACACATTACAATAAAACAAAACCTATTCAAAGATGAGCATAAAGTTTGGAACGCAAATATGAACCGATTCGACGAATCCTCAAATGTGAGATGCCAGTGTGCTTGCGTTTGTTTCTGGATGGCACACTGAAATACCATGAAATTATTGTTACAATGTGAGTTGCGTTCGCTCTGAATATATTGCATTTGAACCATATCCTTCTCTCATCGTGCGCATCATACATCCGTTCGTCAGATGAACAAGGTGCCTTTTTGACTGCAGACTGCAGGTGGAGAAAATTTTCTTTCGATCTCTATCCAGCTGTGCTCGCGAGTTTTTCGGGCCGGGCGCGCTCGTAAACTCCGCTCAGTTCCATGCACGGTAGTCCAACACGGATTTTTTGTTGCTCCTTGTCGACTCATGCACCAATGTAGCGAAGTGCGACTGTGACTGTGGAAAGATATCGTGTCCGTTAGGGCGGGCAACAGTTGTGTGGAATCATTTCAAACCTCAATGTTCTCATCTCAAACTCAACTGAGACAACCAGCATTTTCGAGCACCTTTCAGTCATTTGCAGCACAACCCAGCACCGAGGCATATGCTGATCCCACGAGTTTGCTTTCGTGACGGAAATGTTCGTCTGAATAACCAATTGTCGCCTGCTTCTATACTCGCCCGCTAGCAGCAGGGCAATTTATGTAGCAATGTTTTGTTTCATTGCAACATTTGTCAAAATTTCGAATTTGAGTTGCAAAGTTTGTTATAGATTGGTGTTTTTAACGCTGCGTGTTCGTGATCGTGCGAGTGACAGGCCATCAGCAGGTCCGCGACTTGTAAGATTACCGTTTTTGGTGATTCATTAGACTAGTGACTGCAACCTCAGTTTACTGGTTTGTCACCGATTATTGTGCGCTTAAGGTGATGTTTCAAATAAAGGAGACCAAACAACATACTACAAACAACCAGAAGGCGGAAACACTCAAGTGCTTTGTGCAGACTTAGCAGTTGAACCATGTACATGTAGGTATAGTATAACCTTATCAAAAAAATGTATCATTTGCCAGGTCGACAAACTGTAGTTGCAAGCGAGCCTCGTGTTATGTCATCTGCTCGATCGTTCTTGCTGATCCAAGTAGCACTGCTTTGGAGAATGTCGTTATCTATGAATGGAACAGGTGTGATTGAAGAAAAATTCAATTGAATTAAGAATCAAACACCCACCTGTCGCTCGCAACATGGCAAATTTTCAAGATGGAGTCATTGCAAATGCAACAATAATCACATCAATACTTTGCTGTGCCGATGGTCTATTTTGAACACTCAGTATTTAAGCTTTCTCCACAGACCTCACGCAATGTCTGATTTGAATTTATTCAACACGCAACAATTGGTTGATAGTACTGAAAATCTGTCTTTTTGCAACGGCATCCAGATTCTTCTCCGTATATGGGCAAGAAGCGGTTAGATGTTCTCATTTCTATTATCACCGGTTTGAAAAAAATGTAGATGTGCCAATCTCTCGCATTAGGAAAAATCCCTCCACAAACATCCAGACACCCGAACAGGGGCCGTCACACTGGATCATGCGGAAATCCACCCGACCGAGCACGCGTCCACGAGAAATACAGCCGTTTTTCGTCGTAGCTGTGTGTTTTATTTCATTGAAGCTGGTGCCTAAGCCTACGCCTAAGCCTAACCGCAAGCCTAAGCTTAAGCCTAAGCCTAAGCCTGAAATAGAAGCCTAAAGCTTGGGACTATGCTTAAGCAAACACAAAAAGGGTGGATTTCCGTATAAATTAGTCAATCTGGCCGTCACCCAACAAACGACCAAACCTTACACTTGCCGCACAATACCGAAAACACCATTTTCCGAACTAGAGAAAATTTGCCCGAGGCGTTCACACTGACGAGCCCTGGCGCCTCGGTCTGTCTGCGAAGGCAGGGCGAAACAGACCAACATTACTGCACTCAGTGCATTACATCCTAAACAACATTTTCATTCACTCACAGTATATGGGCAAGAATCGGTTCTGTGACGGTGAGGTGATCTCATAGATTTTGCGAAGGTCGAAGGAACTCATTGGGAATGCACAAAAAATTGTAATGCGCCGCCAATGATGACAACTTCCAGATGACTGACTCCAATTCTTTGTGTGCAAACGCGAACAGCAACGTTTTTAACGCACGCATGTTTTTGTACTAAACGGGATTTGACGCACCGAGATGGATAACGCAACATTATATCGAATACACTGTTGCGCAATCGGTGGCGATTGCGCTTTCGAGAGTTTGGACCAATAACCTTGTCGATAATAAATTATGGACCGGTGGGCTCAAAGCCTGTTTACCGTAACTGATATTTTTGGTGAGTTGCACAAGCAACGCGATTTCCCAAGTTGTATATTGCGATGACATGTCCGCCACCCACACAACCCCTTCAGAAATGACGTCGCTGCTTTTTGGTTTCTGAAAAAAAACCTGATACTCAACGGGTGACAAAGGTTGGAAACAAATGAGAACCTCACCTGTGTCGAACGAAGTTTCTGAAACATGGCGCTGAGAAATCATCAAATTTGAAATTACTGTATGAATATACAACGGTACATACAAAAGTGCTGAGTGAATGATAAATGATTGGAACCGTAATGGTTTCCGTTCTAGTGGGCACAAAGTGGAGTTAAAAATATTGCCTTTTTTGGTGGTTAAGCACGCTGCCAGCTGCATTGTTTATAAGTGGGCTCCATCGAGATGGGAAAAGTTCAGAAGTTAAACACAGTTGTAAAAGTTTATGAATTTCGAAGAGTCGTTTCTGTAGGCAAACGAATAGGTTCAGCTAAATCTAGAAATGTGGAATGTTTTCTGAATTATGATTGGTTTACCATTGTGAGCGGCGGTCTTTCCTGTCTGCAAGCGTAGTGAGTGTTGAAAGCAAGTAATCGCAAACAGACGCAGCATGGTGTGGCGAAAGAACAGTATGATTGATGAAAGCAAGACACCAGAAATCACAATTTCTCACGTGCGCAAAACAAAGGCAGTCATGCGACGCAGACCGGAACGATAACCTTACGCGCAATGGTGAATTCGAACCGCATTCTTTTGAGAGTACCACTGATGTTTGTATTGTTGACTTGTGCGTAAATGCAAACAGGGACCATACTGCTTGCAGCAAAAGCGCAAATAATGTGACGTCATACGTCCCGGGCGTGTTTTTCGTCCAAAACAAAGCAACACACATAAACCACACTGCACCCCACTGACTGAGATTATGGAACAAAACACATAAAGACGTCCCAACCACTTTCCCTGGCTTGATTTTGGCTCTTATGTTGCATAATCACATCCCCACAGGGCACCAATCATACAGTTTTGGCCAGGGTTGGGCAAAAAACGTTTTTTTCCAAAAAATCGTTTTTTTTAAAACGTGGTTAAATGAAGTAATTCTATGTGTTCTGAGGCAAAATAAACGGGTTTCAACCCTTTTCTAGCGAGTTGCTAAGATCCCATATCAGACCCGCATCACGGGACCAACTTTGGCCGGGGTCATCACTGAAAGTCAAACTCCGTATATCGACGTATCTCGACAAAGTAAAAATTGGTCGAAAATTTTTTGAAAAAAATGGGACAAAAAATTGATTTTCCTTGATAATCAGGGTACTTTCCCTGAAAAATCAGGGAAAATCAAGGAAATTCAGGATTTAGAAAAAACGAAAAACGACCCAGGCGTTTTTTTAAAAAAAAAACGTCGTTTTTTTAAGAAAAAAACGCCGTCGTTTTTTTTTGCCCAACCCTGGTTTTGGCGCGCTCCCCTTGTGGGCTTAGAAATCTTGATGTCCAGCGCGGTGCTGTGTTGTTGTTGTCGTTCTGGAGAATGCACCACCAGATAGAGCAAGTCCAGCTGTTGACTTGGGTACCTATTCTCAGGGTTGGAACCGCCATGTGAAGAGAAACCTGCGCGAATGAAACGAGAATCAGAGATGAATGCAATTATATGACGAAATGTGCCCGCCAAATGCAACACATCACCAGAACGATAGTGCTCGTAACGACATGGCGGCGGGACTTTGAGCTGGGAAAATCAGATAGTGAAAAGAACCTAACCTTTGCCAGCAGATAACAAAACGGAACACAAGCGGCGAAAACCAAATAATTGTGACAAGGGCATGGAACAAGGATGCTGAATGAAACTGCACAAAAGTTCGACACTGGAGGCGTTTGGAAACAAAAGGCGAAGGACCGTCTTACATTGCACGCCGGTTAGCGGACAGCGGGCAAGATCCAGCCACTTTTGCTCTCACATAGCTAAAAGCTTAACACGGGTCGGGGCTTAACGTGTAGCAAAATTTCGCGCCCGCCAATCCGCTACATTGTGATACCGCCTAACTAAAATCGCAGCTGAGAAATTGCGATCAATTTAAGGAAACCAGCCACAGGCACAACGAAAGCGTCCTGAATGTTAGTCAATCTGACAGCCCAAAATTGGACGGTGAAAACAACAAAACTATAGCAAACAGAACACACGCGGAAATTGGAGACAACCGTGTCGCATGGAAACCAAGCTCTTCCGCGGTGTTGTTTTCGACAACCCGAACCAACGGCACTTGCAAAACGGCACTTTTGTACTCAGTAAAGAATGAATAAATGAAAAAAATGACCTGAATGATCTTGAAATTCAAAAAAAATTTCCTGCTTTTGACCTAAGCTTTTCACTTCAGGGTTTCGTTCGACGTTCATTCCACGTTATATCTGAACCTGTGTGCTCTGGAGTTGGAGCTGGCGCACAATGACGCAGCGAACAGTGATTGATGCGATCCATAAAAATTATCCCAGGACTAGACGGGACCCGTGCCTCGGGCCCGGCTACACACACAGACATACGTCTTCCTGTTTTAGTAGTACAGATAATGTAGCTCGGATTAAAAAAATTTCATTGGCCTGACGTTTCAGTCTCCTGTTTCGCTCGTGTACTTTTTTGTTCATTTCTGTCTGTTTTTTTTTGTGGAGTTTGCAGGTTGTGTGGAAACATTAATTTATGCGAAGGTGATGATGTTCAACACAAACACAATGTGCGGCTCAAATGAGCCCAATATTTGGAGGCGCTTGGCTAACACATGCTTGAAGTATACACACGTTTGTACAAAACTGCAGTTTCATAGCTACATACAGCTTTCTATTGCCATTTCTCTTTACACAGACAACTTCTCACGGTATGATCAAATCAAAGACTGCACAGTGATGCGCGTGAGCGACAGGCCCCAGTGATGCGGCGGTACAGCGTTTCTTGCAGGTGCACAAAAATGATTTGTCTAACATTTACTTGCGATCGTTGTACATGATAACACATTAATTTGCTGTGGACGTGCGCGCAGAAACCGGCAATTTCAAAATTATGGTGGTAGCATGCAAAACAGGAATACCCATCTTGACGTTTACCACGACCAAATTTTCCAGGGTCGGACCGATCTGTTTTAGGGCTAAAGGAAACGTATATGCATTTCCTGCACAAGAACGACCCCTTTTTCGAACCTACTGTATTTCGGGCCCTCGATCCTAGAAAGATCATTCGCCACAAATACTATACATGTAGAAGGAACACTGAGAAATAAAGCCATGTCATTGACAAATAACCGGAAGCAATTGTCAAAAGTTGGCACGCACATGCGTCGACGGCTGAGAACGATTAAGCTGAAGAATCCGCCTACCATCAACTCGGAAAGTCATTTCGCGAAATTTTGCAGGAATGCAGGTAAGTGTGTGAATGCGCAGTATAAACCCCCAAAGTTCGTTCTGGAACCCCCCCCGTGTCCCGCCACGAAATTGTTCTATGACTTTACTGGCTTTGTGACAGATTCCTGGAATCTGATTGCCAACAATGGCCCAGTATTCCAGGCGTGTAAGATCGATCAGCCTGAGAGCAACACGTTCTACGCACTGTTTGCGTGCTTGTGTCCGCACGACAAACCTTGTGCGGAAGGACAAAATTTCGAAGACCCCAAGTTCTCCCGAATTAAACTGCGTTTCGGGGCTCAACTGAGTTCGAACCGATCATATGTATAATCTGTTTTGAATCACATCAACGGTTTTAGCAATCTTGCAGAGCTACACGGGTTGGCCGATTTCCACGAGAGCTACATCGTCAAGGGGCACCGCACTACCGGGTGTATGTGGCTGACCGTGTTTCTACTTGCTATTCGGACTGCTGTACTTTCTTGCCATTGAAACAATGGACTTCTTCGATAAACCGATCGCCACTAGTTTGTGCTTTGTACCAATTTTGGTGGAATTCTGGGCGAAGTGTGAGGTGGCGTTTAATCATGATGGTTTACGATGCAGAAAGCCACCCCGCGGCCCGTTTATCGGTCTTAGTCGGTCTGGAACACGTTTGAATACTTATGTAACTTTGCTTAGTGGTCGCCCGCCGGCAGTGGTTGCCAGCCCGACTACAATTCCATATTAAGATATTGTTATTCCAATCCTCGAGAAGTGAGACCTCGAATGCTTTTGCTCATAAAACCGCATAGCAACCGCAAGAACTCACGACTTCATTGGCAGATCAACCCTGCAACGGGCTCAACTCGTCAACTAGGTCGTCAACTAAAGTCGTCACCTGAGGGCTGCTTTAGTTGACGACTTTACATCCTAGACGATCATCAATTAGCCCAACAAACCGTATGGTTTCTGATTGTATAGGAAGTTTCTAAGTTCGTTGCCTCATGCATTTTTACAGATACGCAGGGAAACTCCCGGTCGAAGTCGAAGCAGGCAACAAGCTCAACACACACACAGTCAACAAGCCACGCAGCTGACACACACAGCATCTGCGACTGAAACATTCGAAACGCACACGAGCCAGCTACGTCGCTTGTTGACTGTGTGTTGAGCTTGTTGCCTGCTTCGACTTCGAACGTGAGTTTCCCTGCGTCTGTACAAATGCATGAGGCAACGAAATTAGAAATTTACCATATATCTGCGAAATTCCTTTTATTTTTGCCCGCGCGCTCTTCCAGCCTATCAGCTACAACCCGCTCTTCAAGATGGCGGCGATGCGCACATTCTTTTCCCATCGGTCTACCTTTGTCCCAACAATGCCGAACCCAACTATCCAACCGTTGCGCTGACGCTCAATATGAGTTGGTATCGAGAGAACGTAAAAGACCTGCTCAAACATGCGAGTGGCAATCACTCGGAACCCGACATTGAAAGAGAGAACAGACAAGGTTTGGATGTTGTTCTCATCCCGATCCCGCTTCTTATTCTTATTGTTATACTGCTCCGTGTTTTTATGAATTTCTCCGTGAATGTTCTTCAATGTCACTCTTGTTACGGATCAGCTGAAACTCACATTCTGGGTAGGAACAGGTCGTTGACTATCGAGATGTATGCAGACCGTACGAATTTATTGCTGGAATCATATCCCTAAATGCTGTTTTGCAGCACACTTGCTACTCCCCGTGGACGGCATAGTCTCCCGCGAGCACCCAACTGGCGATACTCCAAGCAAGTGACATTTCAGCTTCATTTGGTGATGTTTCAGCAAGCAAGCATCGCCAAAGAATGACCCCTGGACCGAGTTTCCGAAAGCAAGCAAGTTTTCCGCAAGTTTCCGGACCCTCAATCCGTTCAACTTTGTGCTCTCCATTTGAATAATCTCCCTTGAGTTTACTTTCCCGCTGCATATTTGTTTATGTTATACATGTGAATTTATTCAGCTGAAGTTTTATTATCTGTTTGGTTACCAAAAGTTCAGAAAAAGCCCCTGCATATGCGCTTAGTCGGCTCACTCACGTCGGAGTTGGTCATGTTTGCAAAAAAATGAAAGACCAAAGGGATGATTTCAGCATGCACGAGTGCGAATGCTACCATCCGCGGAAACGCAACCGTCAACTACGATGGTGATGCAGCAGGAAACGGCGGCTGGTCAAATGAAACATCAGCGTTTGCTAGCTGTCCTGCTGGTCACATCATGTACTTGGTCCGACAGTACAGTTTTAGTGAGCAAACATGGTCGGGAGATGTTTTTGAGTTGTTTGTATTTTCGTTGCTTTTTGTCACCTAAACAGTAGGCATTCAGATGTAACTGCACCGATTACACAACATTGTTGGCGAAACCTGCGTACTTTCGGTTCTTCAGTCATGTTGCATGCAGTTTGGACTGCCAGACTATGTTTGGGCCTATCATTACCTTGACTTAGCCTGATTTGCGTAGGCCGTGAAACGATATGCGAGAAGGGCTGTCAAATGGAACA
>JASAMV010002379.1:0-7500 GCA_030248065.1 Rhynchonema sp. JSB1_4 | reverse complement strand
AACGGCAAGCAGATTTTTCTCATTTTTCTCCGTATATGGGCAAGAAGCGGTTAGGTGCTTTCGTTTCCTCATCCGGGGTTTGCAAAAATTGTAAATGCGTGGTGATTATTGTAATAATAATCCTGAAAAAGTTATACTGTACCAAGTTCACTGGGGGTATGCGATGTCGAAAAGGGCCATGCACAGGACATGCGTGAGAACCAATATGGCGCACTGCCTCTAGCAGGTAGGCGTCGAGCGCGCCAAAACAACGAATTTCGTTGATTTTTTAATTACTGGATAAATTATATATATAATTCACGTTTTTGAACGTGTGGACTGTGTATGCGAGAAGTAAATGGAAACAAAACAAAACCATGAGCTCTGATACGTCATACTGTCACCATTAGATTGCTGTCATTCTGGTTGATTTGGTTTCGATCCGATTGAAACCGCAACAACACTCGATACGATTTTCAATCAGCTTCAAATCGAGATCATAGACCGATCTTATGTGATTGTCCACATCACATAAGGTCAACACATCGTCCCGACCAAAATATCACACATCAGCATGGATTGTCCACACCTTGGCGTGTCTCAAATCAACGACTAAAGATTAAGCTAGAATGGGATCATTGAATGTGAGCCTGCTAATGTGCAGGAAGTAGAGCAAATGTGAAATGTAAAAGATACAGAAGGCCTACCGAACATTGTAACGCAGCATTGATATTTCGTTCTTGAGTTATTATTATCATTACAATAATGCTAATGCCCTAACACTCCTCTCCCCACATGTACCAAACCAAGGACACACTGTATCCGCAGCGGCCAAAGTGCTAGAATGAACCGAGCATCTAGTCGGTGTGTGTTGGTGGCTATATCAACGCGACTGTGATTCATTTTAAACGAGTTCCTGTGTGTGAGTAAACTTCAGAACGCTTCTTAAATTAAGTTTGTCATGGATCACTGGAAAGAGATATACAGTAGGTAATCGCTGTTTTATTCTTTTTTGAAGGGTTTTTCAGCTTATAAAGTCGGCGAGGTGAGCTTTTTCCTGTATCAAAAATGAAAGGAAAGCATCTGAAAAGATGGAAACTTGAACAAGAACTTCATCAGCTGGTGGACTGTGTGGTTGTAAAATACTTTCAGGGGACTGTTTTTGCGTTTTGCGGTGATATGTTGATCAGATTTCATGCATTCGGGGGACATAAAAGTCGAAAATATCCTGGGGTTATTTTTTTAAACTGCCTACTTTTTTAAAAAGAAAAGACAAACACGTTTTAACAAATCTTTTCTTGCTTCATTGCAATGCTGGACCGGCCGTGATCAGAGAATACGCAGCGCAGCGCTAACAGCACACTTAAAACCTATGCACCGATTCTTGCGTGCACCGTTGATTTCTGGAAGATGGCAGCCACGGCGGAACACAAGCAACGTGAACACCAAACTATTTTATGAACATGAAGCCGTTGAGGGACCGGGCCGGGCCACAGCGTCGCATATGGATGGTGGGTGGTACTGTGCGACGGTTCAGTCCCCGGGCACAGGTTCAGGCCCGGCCATTCAGGCCCGGATGGAGCCTAAGCCAATAAATGGTCAAATATGTTGGGCCTGAATCGGCCGGGCCTGAAAAGGTCGGGCCCGGACTTCCGGACCTGAAAAGTCGCGGAATAGGTGGGCGGAGGCGGATGTATGGACGAACACTAAATCGTATCATCACTTATTGTTGATCATGGAGACTTTGGGGAGTGATAAGAATAATTGAGAAATGATATCAGAACAATTGAACAACGGCTGGCCCAGCCGACTCGAATGCTCAACGTACAGCATACACAAGCAACAATAATTGCCGTTGAACATTCAACCAATAATAATGTCGCAATCAACCCCAAGTTCGTGAGTGAACTTCTCTTCAAAACATTTGCAGCGCGCCTAAACAACCGCATTGCATTTGTGGTGGAAACCTTTGTTAGAAACAAGTCAATTGTCACCTGCTTGTACACCCGCCCACCAGCAGTAGAGAGCAAATGTAGCAACGTTTTGTTTCATTGAAACATTTGTTAAAATTCCAAATTTTTTTTGCAAGGTATGTTGGAGTGGTGTGTGTGTACGTCTTTCTGTGAGTGAGAGACCATCAGTAGGACCGCAAGTTGTACGATTACCGTATTTGATGATTCATTAGACTAGTGATTGCAACCTCAGTTTATTTTTTGAAACCGCTTATTGTGCGCTCAGGTGATGTTTCAAATAAAGGAAGCCAAACAACATGCAAACAACCCAAGGGCAGAAACACCCAAGTGCTTTGTGCGAACTATGTAGGTATAGTATACCTAACTGTTGAACCAACCTTGATGTCAATAACTCTATCATCTGCCAGCTTTTTTTGTTGTGCACGCTGCAATTGTACGCAAGCCTGGCAATATCATCTGCGTGCCCGTTCGTGTCAATCAAAGTAGTATTGCATTGGAGATGTCGTTCTCTGAATGGAAAAATTTGTTTGGAGAAAAATTTCAAGTGAATTAAATTAAACACCCACCAGTCGCTTGCATCTGTCTGAAACCGTGAATTAATCTTTCTCGACAGCGAATGATCAAAGAGTTTATGTAATGTTTGACGTGAATTTATTCAACGCAAATTTTGGTTGTTACAATTAATGGTACAAACTTCCCTTTTGCAACGGCGTATGCAGATTTTTCTGATTTTTCTCCGTGTGTGGCAAGAATCGGTTAGGTGTTTCCGTTCCCTCATTGCTGCTTTGCAAAAAAAATGTAGGATGGCGAATATTAAAATATTTTGAAAATTTTTCAATTATCGAATTTCACTGCCGCGCTCATGCCATGTCGAACGGGCCAATTATGGGATATGCTTGAGAAGCCTGTGGGATGTGAACGCTTTAGAATGTTTGAGACTGTGTATGCAAGGACAAAATGGAAACAAAGCAAAACCCTCAGCTGAAGTCACAAGGGTTGCTGTTAATCCCCCGATGGTACGGTGTTTCGGTCCGGTCGAAACCAAAAACAGTGGACACGATTTTCAATTAGCGCCCAACTCCGATCAGATACCGATCTCATAAGATTGGAAATGGGATCGAAACAAGTCTATGGTCGATATCAAACTTGGTTGGGTGATTATGGACAAGTTGTTTATAAGAAGGATCTACCGATTTGGTAAAGGTTCAGAAGTTTTAAATGCAGTTGTAAAAGTTTATCAATTCCCCGAAGTCGTTTCTGTCGTCAAATGAAGAGATTCTGCTAAATCTAGAAATGCGGAATGTTCTCTCTGAATTATAATTGGCTTAACATTGTGAGCGACGGTCTATCTGGTCTGTAAGCGATTTTAAAGTGACTGTAGCAAGTCCGTTTGGCGGTGTTTGTTTGCTGCCATTTTTTCAGAAAAAGGAGGCCCAGTCCTTAAAAACATAGATTCAATAAGTTGATCTCCAATTGGGTGCTCCATCCGTGATGTTTCGTGCAAAGCATCAGATGAGTAGTGTCAGATTCCGATATTTCCAAGGTTTTATATTCTTACATTTATCCGTTGAATGTGATGCAAAGTACTGTGAAAAATACGTCGTGTGATGAATGGTAAATAAAACAAAACCGAAAAATCGAGCCATTTTAGGCATTCGTTGCTTTCGCTGTTATTTTAAGCGTCTTCGAAAAAATGGGTATGAGCATTTCATATGTCACCAAAATCTCACATATGAATTAAACGTGTGCTTTTGTTTCTGAAATGCAACACAGCTAACAATATGAATCGGACAACAACATGCGCATGTCGGCCCATTTCACAGGCGGGCTGCGTGCGAGCCAGCTGGCTGCTGTGAGATTTTGGTGACATATGAAACACATCTCCTTTTTTGTAGACACTTAAAATTACAGCGAAAGAAAACGAGTTCGTAAGAATGGCATGATTGTTTCATTTACCATTCATCACACATGGAGTTTCTCACAATGTTTTGCATCACCACGGGGCAATGCCTGAATATATAAAACCGTGGAAATATCGGAGATTGACGCACCTTATGCGTGCATAGGACGGCATCAAACTTTGTTTCGTCTCTCTCCTCATGACAGAATGTATTGGCTCCGTGAAACATCGCAGATCACCCAATTGGAAATCCAATCGCTGAATCGTTGTTTCTGATGAAATGTCTCCATGGCCGAAATAATGGCCGAAAACAAACGCCATCAATTATTCTTTGCACACTGCCTTTAGGAATCGCAAACACGAGCAGCACGTCGTGGTGACAGAACAGAATGATCAAAACAAGACACCAGAAATAGCAGTTTCTCGCGTTCAAAACGATGGCAGTCGTGCGACGCAGGCCGGAACCATAACACCACACGCTCGTGTATATGGTGTATTCATACCGCATTCGTTTGATCTTTGCTTTTTGACGATGACTTGTGCTCAAATGCACACAAGCACCGTACTGCCTGCAAGCAAAAATAATGTGCGTCGTCGCAAGTCCGGCGCGTTTTTTGTCCAAAACAACACACACACACACACACACACACACCTTGTTTTTGACATTTATATGTTGCATAATCACATCCCCACATGTCACCATTCATACCGTTCTGGCGCGTTTCCCTTTGTGGGCTTGGTGTCAGTCAAGTGGTGGTGTGTTTGGGTTGTTGTCGTTGAGAGAGCATCACCAGAGCAAGCCCGGTTGTTGATTTGGGTACCTATTCTTATAGTAGGAACCGTATGTGTTGCACCAAAAAGATCCGTTGAAACCTGCGAACAAGGCAGCAATCAGAGACATATGAATGCAATGTGACGAAAAGTGTGCCAATGCAACACGACCCAAACGATAGTATCTGTTGAGTCATGGTGGGACTGGGAAAATCAGATAGCCACAACGGCCGAAACTAGCTACACATGTAGCAGGTAACAAAACGGAACACAAACGGCGAAACCAACAAATGGTGACAAGCAGGGCGTAAAACAAGGATGTGTTGCTATGAAATGAAACGGCAAAAAAGTTCGATACTGGAGGCGTTTGGAGATACAAATACTTTGTATGATATACAGCTTTTCAGGAAACTGCTTGTATCCTCAATGAGAAAACATTTAGTTCCAAAACACTGGTGTTTATTGGTCACTGTTTTTTTCGCCGACATCTGTAATTAACGAGCCGCAAATGTGTTGGTCCAACATGTTGACACACATTCTGTCTTTCTTGCTCACATATTTAGGTGTTGTAGTTGCCCCGGCAACCACAAGCAGTGTGTGCAAGCTGCACAGACTTACCTGCACTTTCCAACGACAACAAAGCCCGTGTGCATCTGGGCTTTGTCAATAACAATAAACAAGCGCTGCGTGTCGCAGACTGAAACATTTCATGCACCTGTCGCTGAAAATATTCTAAGCATTTTATGTGGTGGTAGCGTTTACAAGGAATTCGAATTTATCTGATGCCGAAACTGAACGGACATTGCTATTGTGGCCAGGTATGTAATGAGAGGTCTGTTTGGGTTTTCAAAGTCCAGGAGATTGAACAAAGTCACAAATTTTTACGCTCGGCTGAATTCCAAAATGGAGACAAGCTCAAGTCTAGACTAGATCCGGAATCGGCGAAAATAAATACTTGACGATGCTGGACCAAACACATCTCATACCAGAGCCCTAATAGATATGATAACGCATAGTAGACACAGCAGGTCATTTCATGCGCATACAGGTATAGAATAACCGGGAACTTTTATTCCCCCTCCCGCTTCCGAAATAAATTTTATGAGGACTTCGAGTTCGATCTCATGTGAAGATTCATTCCGCATTCTCCAAGCTTGTGTGTGTGTGTACATGTGCTTGTGCTCCTCCAGGTCAAGTTCACAATCTCCCTATCGGACGACTAACATGCATCGCGTCGTCAAACGTCGATTCCGGCGTATTGCGCCTGCTACGATTGCCGTCGCGCGAACGCGGCTGCGTTGGTCGAGGCAACGTTCGTTGCGGATAGTGTGCTGAAGTTGGTGAATCTACATATGTGAATTCAATTAAAGGTCTTTGCATGTCGTGTACTTTGCTTTCTTGCGCGCAATTTGCCGAATTTCGTCACGCTGTGGTGTTGTTGGCCCAGTTGTGCGAACGAATGCACTCTGACTGATTCGTTACGACATCTTTGCAGCATTTGCATCTTTGACATCGTCTGGCATCTTTGCTGGACGTTTGTGTTCTCGCACAGGCTCTGAAGGTTCAGGCCAAGCATGGACAACATAAACTGTAATGTTGGCTTAATCAAGTCAAAATCGGCCATACTGTACCTGGGTATACATACGTGCGCCCACATGTTCTATGTAGCTACCGGGAGAATGCCAAATAAGTCCGCCTCCGAATAACTCCATAGCTGGGGCCTGTTCGAAATCTTTTCCGAATCAGCCCCCATCTATGGTCATTTGCAGCAACGTTTCATATGCTTATGCGCAGTGGGGATTTTGTATTTGGCTTTCTTCGGTGTACGTTCGTATAGCGAATCCTGAATGACCCAAGTTTCAGATGGACGGCTGGCGAATCCCTGATCAAACACTATCGCAAAAGTTCGCATGTGCCCGTGCGCAGTTTCTGCACCGTTTGCGGCACGCGGGTGGCCGTCCGATTGCCTGAAACGATGCCAGGTGTGGTGTGAGAACAGGAACAGACTCAGGGTTTCTTTGATAAATAGGCTCAGTTTCGATAAGGTGCCATAAAGGTGGAGTTATACTTGTCCTCATGTGGACATTTTGTCCGCAAGGACAAATCTTTGTTCCGGTCGTATTTTGTCAATTGTTAAAACTTCAGCTTTGACCAGCATACCGGTTGTTCTCCCAGACCTGCTGAACAACTGTTCCGATTTTCGAAACTATTGCTTCAACCAATCGCAAAATATGATCAATACAAAGTTTTGTCCATGCGGACAAAATGTCCACATGAGGACAAGTATAACTCCACCTTAAGGAGAGTCCACCGCATTTGACGATTCAATTAAAGGCAATCTACGCCAACACGAGCCCGATATCGGAGGTGGCAGATTAGTGAAACAGTGGCTGCTGATTTGCGAAGTGTTACATGTTGTAGAATACAACGTGGAAGATGAGGATTTTCTCTTTCTATTCTTTTGTAACCACACCACCTCCGAAATCGGGCTCGTGTTGGTGTAGATTGCATTTAGTTTGCGTAAAGGCCGGTATGCACTTTGCTGGCATGCTGGGTCGAGATCGCTGAAAAGTCGTGTGGTCGGGGGTGTAAACTGAGTTGGACCATACACATCTTGCGATTTCGTTGTTTCTGCATTTTCTAGCAGCGTAAAAGTTGGTTACAGCTCGCAGGGGAACAACATTTACTCTGGTCGAATTTACCAAAACAACGAAATCATCAGATATAATACCAAACGCATTTTGCATCCCCAAACATAATGCCCGACCACCACGGCGCTTGCTGGCTTCATAAATATTTCTCAAAGCCACGGATGCCCTCAACACATATTGTCGTGTTCATCATTTTCATGATTTTTTCTTCATCCTGTCTGACTTT
>JASAMV010002378.1:0-13408 GCA_030248065.1 Rhynchonema sp. JSB1_4 | reverse complement strand
TGAAGACGCAAACATATCAAGGCAGGCCAACCAAGAAAACAATGGCGGAATTGAAACTCAAGAGAGATTTAAAGTTAAAAACTCAAAATGAAGAACGGAATGAGGAAGACAACAAAACATCAGACACTCAGCAGCAAGTGACCACTGATGAAGAACTCAGGAATCGACGCAGTCACGTCGGTCAGAAACGTCAGTCGTACACTTTGGCATTTCGCAAGGAAGTGGCTGAGTTTGCTCGTGCCACGAGTTGTGGTGTGGCCGCCAAACGTAAAGTCTGTCAACGAACGAGCACGGGGACGAGGGGGGGGGGGGGGGGTGGCTGGCGGACCGAGGAAAAACAGGGCTTCCGCCGTGGGTTTTTTCCTCGGACTTTTTGCTAGTGGTCATGGCAGCTATGGTACTTGATCGTTACGGGTACTTAATCAGTTCGTGGTCTAGCCAGGGAACTCTTCTTTTTTTTTTGTAACCAACTTTTAGTACTCACAGTCAATGAGCTATAATTCTAGGCATTCCCTTTAGCTCCCCACCTGCTTGGGAACATTTCGGTCTGGCGCCCTGGATGACCATAAAATGCAGACGAAAATATGTAGGACACATATGTATGTGGAGTGAGTATAGTTCATCCATCAGCTCGTGACACTTTTTTGTGAGCTGAAAGGCTTGACAGGATCCAGACCTGTTCCGGTTCCGGTTGGCTTACAAAAAAAAGAAAAGGAAGAGAAATCGGTTTTTATTTTATTTTTGTGCGCCGTTTTCTCTGACATTGCCTTGCGGAGGAACAATTTTTCACAACGGAACCTGAACCTCCCAACCAAAAGTGCCATGAGCTGATGGACGGACTATACCAACCCTGCACGGAATTGGGAGATCAAGGTTCGAAGCAACGCACAAGAAAAAACGTAATTTCTCAGGCCCAGCGAAGCGCAAGCGACTGCCGGGTGCCGGACGAAAAAAGCAAGGCTGCAGTGCCGAAGATGTAAATATTCTGCCCTTAGTTTGTCGAAGAAAGGCAAATTTCGACTTAAGCAAACTGAAAATTATAGGCATCATCGCCGCGAGGTAAGAAGTCTGATTATGACCTACCACCGTCCCTGGAAGCCATGGTCGCAGCGGCCGAACTGGTTTGTTTGACTTGAAAGAAAGATAAACACACGACTCCGAAAACTAACAAAGGTTCCGCACAAAAGCGAGCACAGTGCAGTGGTCGCGGCAAAAAGCAAAAGGCCTTCAAAGTTGTTATAAACTTCGTGGGATCGGTCCGATCGGGTCTGGTCATGGCGACCTTCTTTTGGATATCTTCAAAATTTATGCAACTTGGCATCAACCGGTGCAACCGTTTGTTTTTGTCAGCTATCTGGGCACAATTTTTGCGCTGATCGAAAAACCATCTGAATCAGCGTACTCTCGAGGTTTCAAAAAGTGTCGCGCGATGAAATGAAAACCGAAGCGTAGCGATCACCAAGTTTGTATATATAGGTCCCCATAACATTCCCAAGACTTGTTCCAACCTGCCAAAACCTGCAGGCTGAACGCGAGGCCAATTGCGCTCCCAACAAACCCAAGATCAAACCCGGCAAACGTCTGTTCAACGGGGCTGGTGCCACGCCGGGCATTGAGTGCATCACCGATCCAGGCATATTGTCGGCTGACGCTTCTGGTGTGTGGTTGCTTTGGTGGGATTTTTTTCAGAGTTTGTGAATTTCTGGCTTTGAATCAGCTCATGTAAATCGTCTTTATAAATGTATTTCAACCTTCATTTTTGTTCATGGGTCATTTAGGAACAAGAAACCATCGTAATGGAGAAACCATTAATAAGAAACCATCATTATCGTTATGTTCATTGTATAGTCCGTCCACCAACTCATGGCACTTTGTGTTGCTGCTGGCTGGTTTGTTCCCATCCTCCACGTTCTAATGAAAGAGAAATTGATAGTGAGCGATTTTGCATAAAAAACTAAAAAAATAATAAAAAGTGTCGAAAAAAAATTGAATTCGATCAAATTTAAAATTAAATTAAATAAAAATCGATAGAACACGTCGATTTCATAAGAACAGCAATTTGGTAGCAAAATAATTTTTTTCGGAAACTCAATTTCTCTTTCATTAGAACGTGGAGGAAGGGAACAAGACGGCCAGCAGCATCACAAAGTGACATGAGCTGATGGACGGACTATACCTTACGTACTTTCGTAGTATGAGAAAACAGCGCAGCTCCCATCACGATTGTTATATTTGTGTGATGGCACATTATTCCTCAATAATAATCAGCCCACAACAATGCACAAGCACATTCCAGCTCTGAGCGGTATCAACGACGAGTGGCTGTTGAACACGCCGGCATTCAAGCCGAGTTCGCTGTTGAGTATGCAGAAACAGTTGTTGCGCGAACAAATGGCCGCCTGGAAGGAGAAACGGCAACTGATTGCTGCTAAAAGACGATTGGTTCGTTCGGCTGGGCTTTGAATCATGGCCTTGCTCAACAAATATGTATAGGTGGCACACTGCAGTTGCTACAATCAAATTCAAAATAGAATTTAAGAGGTGTGAGCTTGATCGCAAATCAATTGGAACAAAATGCCATTGGTGCCGGACGTCCTCGCTGTTTAAATTATCAGTATTAGATGTGTGTTCTAACACAGTCTATCGGTCCATAAATTTTTAGAAGGGTTCGCCATAAAGAGTGTCGCTGTGAAAATGGGGCATGCGATAGAACGATATATAATGTGTAGCTTTGCGTCTTTTTGCCAGGTCGAGACCGAATTCGAGACCGCCACTCAAATGAAGACGATGATCACTGAGAAACGACGCATGATTGAGGAGAAACGTCAGTTGATTGCCATCAAGAAACAACAGTGTCAACAACAGGTGTGTTCGTGCCTGAAACATCATCCAATGAATTCTGCTGTGGGCCGCAACAAAACACCCATCTCGGTCTGACTTGTCCCCTTTTTCACGAGAGAATGGTGAAGATTGTCTTGCGAATCCATGATGTTCGACTGCGCTAAAAGTACAGTAGGAGTAGGTTAGGTCGTGCTAGTTAAATAGATACGCCAATGAATAATTTTTACTCTGGCAGCAAATTAAAATTAAAGAGTATCCGAACTTCGTGAAATCCAAAACGGTTCTACGAGGCCAGCGTGACAGTCCGGCGTGGAAGTTGATTAGCTGATGTTTCACCGTTCATTCACCTTGCCTTGCCTTGATTTTTCAGGCCCAACAACAACGCGTGCAAAACGCACCACCTACAGGGCTGACCATGATCAATCATCAATTACAGAACCACATGCCGATGTTTTGACTTGATTAATTTGAATTTGGTCATTGATTGATGAACGTGTCGATCATTTTTTGTGCTAATTCTATTGAAGTCTACGCATCTGCGCTTATTTTGTGCTGATGCAGTTGGGCAACAGTGTTCTGTGCAATGCGTATCGTTTGCGTGCAAACTACAGGGTGACACAACAAAAATGGAAAGCTTTTTTTGATGTCGCTGGATCTCTGCTGTTATCGCAAGCTTGGAAAGTGTTGTGTACCTAATACGAGACCTATTGCCTTTATGTAGTATTGCGTGTACGAATTTCGTTCAGGCCTCTTAAAAAAACGTTTCGATTGTTGTTGTGTCACCCAGCGCGCTGAAGAGCAGCTCTAATAGGCGTGAGGAACTGTGCACAGGGTTATTGTCGTTTCTATAACACACTTTCATAGCGCAACGGACATTCTGCTACGTTGGCACGAAATGATGCGCATATTGTATTCGTAGACCACATTGGAACATTTTTTTGACTTTTGCCCCATTTCGCTCTTAAACTTTTTACCTATAAGTTTCCGTTCTTTCGGTCGCTCTGTGAAAAATGTTACTCACATTCCTGTTTGGTGTACACGATTTGGAAATAACGTACATATACATAATGTTATAACGTTATACATAATAACGTTATACATAATGTCTATGTTCTGCTTATTCGTGTTGATGGCGCAGAAACGGAGTCAAATTGCCGAATTTCAGGTTATCATCGAGCCATCTTGTCTGAACCTCGTTGTTCGGTACGAAATAAATGACACATCGCTGTAGTGCGCGCCCATGTAGGCCAGGGCCATGAAAAATTATATCTACTGTATGTCCGAGGCCTTAGCACGGCCCCGGCCTTGCTCTACATGGGCGCACTGACAGGGCCGGGGCAAGCGAAACATTTTTCTCGCCAGGCGACGTTACAACTACGGAGTTGTCAGTAATTCAACATTGGCGTCGTTATAGGGTGATATTTTCGAAACGGTGTAAAGGTCAGTTGGGTGTAAAGGTCGGTGGAAAGCTCGGTCGACAGCTCAGTGTGATAGACATCGGTGTAAACTTGAAACATTCCACGTTAATAACGGGCAATGTTTCACGTTTACACCGAGCTACGCCGACCGAGCTTTCGACCGAACTTTACACCGACCTTTACGCCCAACTGACCTTTACACCTTTTCGAAAATTCCACCCAAATGCAGCTGTGTGTGTGTGTGTTGTGTGTGTGTGTGTGTGTGTGTGTGTGTGTGTGTGTGTGTGTGTGTGTGTGTGTGTGTGTGTGTGTGTGTGTGTGTGTGTGTGTGTGTGTGTGTGTGTGTGTGTGTGTGTGTGTGTGTGTGTGTGTGTGTGTGTGTGTGTGTGTGTGTGTGTGTGTGTGTGTGTGTGTGTGTGTGTGTGTGTGTGTGTGTGTGTGTGTGTGTGTGTGTGTGTGTGTGTGTGTGTGTGTGTGTGTGTTGTGCTTTTTCATCCGATTACACAAATTTCTTGGAGCAAATTAAAATGCTTCATCCTTGAATATTGGCGTCATCAGATGACATTTCATTGCATATGAAACGTCATCAGGTGACATAAATTATTTGAGCAACGGCAGTGAACGATATGGCAACGTGATTTCGAGTAACCCATATCTCAACCAATAAAAAAGCGCACGTCGTGTATGTGCACGGTCAAAACGGACTGCATGTTATATTCATGCAGAAGTGCATGTATAGAAGTTCAGTGTTTGTCACCCAATATTTCAAACTGCAGCCTGAATTTGCAATTTACAACTTTGTGTAATCCAAAGAGAAACGCATAAAATAGCACTGCCCTTGATATGTCAGGCAACAGCACGCCCAAACGCGAACACATCGATAGTAACCCTGCCTGTAATGTCGCCTGGCCAAAAAATGTTTCGCTTATGCCCCGGCTCCGGCCCTGTCGGTGCCCCCATGTAGAGTAGGGCCGAGGCCAGGGCCGATTATTTTTCACAACCTTGGCCCCAGCCCTGGCTTACGCATGGGCGCGCCCTAACAAAGTAATGAAGTGACATCCATTTCAGCAGGCAAATAGCCCGCCAATACTCAGTAAAACTATGGAAACATACAGTAGGCAAGAACAATAACGGCTTGTGGTACTACTGACAGCCTCATTAATTAGAAAACACAATACCCACAGTATACAACTTGCTGCTGTGCTGTGACGAGAAAGTATGAGTTGCACCTGTACATAAGATGTCCAAAGTAAAGATCAAACAACGCTAAATTATCACTGGGTATAAAGACTCATTAACACACCTCATCCTGGTTCGAGAAACGGTGAGTCAGAATCGCCCCTGGCAATGAAAGCTATTATTTTGTTATTCAGTTTGCCAAATGCTAGAACACTGTTATAAAAGTTCAGCGGAAGTAAGCCCCTGCATTTCAGCAAAACCTGACATTTACCACACAAAAATAGGCAAGGAATAGTGTATACGTACATATGTACTGTACACGACTGTTTTATCTGATTAGCGTAGGGTTCAAAACGGGATCGCAAGTTCGGGATCGGGACCAACTCAATAAATTTTCGAGATCGGGATTTGGGATAAGGACTGGAAATAAGTTCGGGATCGTGAGTTGCCAAAGGTTCGGGATTCCGGGATCAGATCAAATTTTTTAGTCATGTACTAACCGAAGAGTTTGTGGCTCTTTTTCAGATATTATTACGGAACTTATTATACGTAGTTTAAGGCCCCTTAGTGAACCTGATGTTTATAGCCGACTCAAATATACAATCTGATGGTAAAATGAACAATTTTGAGTGCAAATAACGAAAAAATTAACGGGCGGTGAAGGGCTTTTACAATCCCTAAAAGTTTCGGGATCGTGATTAGAGTGTGGGACTGGAATTGGGATCGGGTACTTCTTTTGAAATAATTTCCGGGATCAGGATTCGAGACCGAGATCCAAAAACCCTTTGAGATCCCGAACTTCAGGATCGGGATCCCGTTTGAGCCCTGATCAGAAGCAACATTGTATAGGAGCCAAATACATAGCTGCTACACAGTCAAAATATTTAAAAAAAACTTGTTCATTATTGCCTTTGCTGGCCCATTGGAGACGAAAAATGAGCTCTGTTTTTCATTTATTAGCGGATTGTGTCCACTTTAATGGAGCCCGGACCATTTATCAAGGCCCGTGCTTGGCCCTGACCTGCGTCAAAGCGGGCACATAGACATAAGTGTGCCAGTAGATGACGACGACGACAACGAAACTCGTCGGGAACATCAGTCGCGACAATCGATCGATTCGACTGATGCTGTTGCTCATCTGCGCCGGGTCCATGTCCGTCGGACGATCGTGGTGGTTGGGTGGTACCTACAAAAAATGAATTGCTTTTCTGGGCTATTCAAAGTCCGAAAGGGTACTCTTCCAAGCCAGGATTCCCCGCGTGCCACTGGGAAGAGTCCACACTCTCTCCCGGCAGCAAGCTGCTACCAATTTACCGGCCGTTTAATGTCATTGAAGGCTGGATTGACCCATGCATTATGTCGTGGCCTGAGTGGCAGTTGATCGCTGAACTGGCCAGGCCAAACACTGGTTAACCTGTCAATTCAGACGGGGTGACAGACAACTATACTCTGACAATTCTTTTGGGAGAAATTTTTCGAACGCGTTGCCTGATCCGTAAAGCGCATTATGCGTGCACTGGCTATAGCGGTCACGTGATCTCTGTAGCCAGTGCACCCATAATGCACTTTATGGATCAGGCAACGCGTTTGAAAAGTTTCTCCCAAAAGAATTGACGGAGTATAGGTACGCTGCATGCTTGTGCACTGACTAACTTATACGTTGCTATTTGTCGAGCAATGACTATGAGAATCCATCCAAAAGCCCCTTGATTTTCAGGATTTTAGATGTGAAGCCACGCTTAACTACTGAGCTATATTTCTTGCAAAACATGTTTATGTGAAAATATAAGCCAGCAGATCAACCGCGTTTTGAACAACACTGAAACATTTCGTTTGCTGCATACTCTGTATGTGATTAGATGTTGCGCACAATGCCGATTCGAATTTCTGGCTTGTCAATTGAGGAAAGTTTTGAATGGATTCTTATGGTCATTGCTCAACCATTCTGCGCACTAACAACTTACAGACGTTGCCATATCCGGGCACTGTATACACTGTACGCAGGAAGCGCTAAAAATATTCCCACCCAGCGCCTTCGCGAAATCGGATTTGGAATCCAATTGTGTGTTTGGAAACAAACAAGTACCTTTTCCACCTTGCTTTTTTTAAAGCGTGACGTTGGCGCTTTACTTAGTTTATGAAACGCACCGGACTGCAAATATGATTAGCAAAATTGTCAAATCACCGCACCAGTTTGCCCCAATAGTGACGAAGACTTTGTCGCCATGTCAGTCTGTTGTGTCGATTGTGAGCTGCGGATCTGAAACGTGTGCCCAACATGACCATATGATGGGATCTCGAAGATCGATTAGCTTACCCCTTTCTGGCAACGAGCAATCCTGGTTGACCGCACGAGTGACTCCAACGTTTCTTCAATTCAGCGTTGGAGAAACTAAATAGACGTGATGCATTGGTTTGGGATGTTTTTTATGTATGTATAATCTACTAGGGGTGCTCGGATATTTCCTCAATTTTAGGCTGAAGTGTTTCGGGCTTCCTTAATCTGGGTCGATTCAGTCCCCAGTTTACACTGATCCAATTTCTTGAGCTGCTGCTGGGTTTAATTTGATCAGGTCCCAACTTCCCACACCTGTCGATCCTGGGACTGCACCGTTGCAGTTGCTGGTTTTATGTGCCAATACCATGTACAGTACCGGGTGCAATTCTAGGCTGTAAGTCGCGTACACGCGCGTGCACGCGACTTCAACTTTCAGCCTAGAATTGCACCCGGAACTGCATGTATGTACGACTGTCTTTAAAACCACGTCCCAGCGCTAATTTGGATTTGGGTCGTTGGCTGTGCCCTTTTAAGTTGTGCTCGCTTCAATCGTTGCCCACCGACCATTTTCCGATCATCGTCTCTGCTTGTCGACTTGCCATTTGCTGCAACGCGCCGCGCACTTTGTTCGACTTTCGCGTCTCTCGTTCGTGCTCGAGCAGAATCGCCACCAGCTCCGGGTCACCCGTGCCGAATTTGGTGTAGATGTGCACGATGGTGAACTCTGCGTAACAACGTTTGCTTGACCTGTTTATATATCAAAGTTGGGAATCGCTCCGGTTTCATACGCTCGTCACGTGATGCTTGGTATCTATGTATGGGCAATCCATCGGCTCATGGCACTTTTTATATAAACAGCGCATGCAGCAGCGCACGCCCTTTTCTAAACAAAATGTACACTTTGGCGAGTGTCATACTTTGAAGACCGCTTTTTAATTTATCCGGTTTTCATTTGCTGCTTGCCATAACACTTTTCTGCTCTGTTGCAAAATTTAGGGATGTTTCAACGGATAACTGCAGAAAATACTGTAGATGCATTCATTGACGGCAGTAATGCAGTATGCAGCGTGTGCGTACGAGTGCCATGAGCTGGCGGATTGCCTATACACACACCGTTGTAAGTTGAACCAGGTCGTATGTCTGCCTGTGACATGTTCTCCGATAAACATAATATCAGACTGAATGTGCTGTATGTCCAGAAACATTCTCACGTCAAGACCAGCCTACATCGGACCAAATCCATAGTTTTATGTCTGACATACTCTGTCTGTCGGCACGAACAACGGCAACCACAAGTGCAAACCCTGAACTTAGTGCCCAAGATGCGCTACTTCGATCGCTCAGCCGGTAGAGCAGTCGCTCGGTAAGCCAAAGGACTTGGGTTCGAGTCCCAGTTTGGAGCAAGCAATTTTTGTTCATCAAGGATTTTGGTTTGTATGTATGTACGTGCGACCCCGTTTTCATCACAATGTACTGAGTGCAGCAATGTTTGTCTGTTTCGCCCTGCTTTCGCAGACAGACCGAGGCGCCAGGACTCGTCAGTGCGAACGCCTCTGGCAAATTTTCCTCCAAAAAGCCCCATCAGCAGATCTTAATGCTGGGCTGTAACATCACACTGTGGGCAAATTCAAAAGCAAAGCTCCGTCACATCTGTGCATAGCGAGGGCTTAGAGCCACCACGAGCAGTGCACATACATGTTGGTCAGTTTCGCCCTGCTTTCGCAGACAGACCGAGGCGCCAGGGCTCATCAGTACGAACGCCTCTGGCACAAAGCAAACAACACGTACAGTATTGTCGTGTATTACGTGAAAGTCGCTGTTCCATAATTATCGACAATATGACAAGAATTCATTGTCTTTGTTCTGCTGTAGAATATAATGCGAATCATTACTAAGCAATACATACATCTGTTACACTTGCAAGGCATACAGTAACCCCACACAGTTGCATGCAAGTGTACTTGTGGGGCATCGGAACACGATTTGCTGCCTCCATGGTCACACTGATCACGTCACAAAAGCATACTTATTCAACTACGCTTAATAGGCTGTCATTGGAAACATTAATAAATTCCTCATGGGAATCGTGTTATATTTCGCGTGTCTACCTCCTCTCCCCTGATTTGCGTGAAAAATATGACGTATGAGTAAACAAGTGACTTGTTTCCGGGGTAACAATTTGAAAACAGCTACCGTTTATCCACAAACAATGTCCATCTTGTGCTAATGTAGGCGACGCAATGCAAACATGAGCATGAAGTTATGCATTGCGGCGTCCACGAGACTACTTCCGTCGCCGGCACTATCATCAGCCCAATTGCGCCAATGTAGCACTTGTTTCAGGTAATTCTGTGTCTACTCCCACTCACAATCAGAGCAGGAAGTATGGAGCTTCAGATTACATTCGAGTTAATCTGCATCCACTGGTACCTGTTGCGTGCGTATTGTAGTACGAGCGTCGACCATACCTCAGGCGTGTTCAGTAAGCATGTTACGATTGGGAGGTTCCATGCCCCCTCAATTAGTACGGTATACGTACAGTATGCCTTGTCACGTGCAACGCGTGCAACCAATACAAATGTCCACGCTGCATTGGATAAGAAAAACAGATGCATACGTCGCCGATCGCCGCCTTTGCAAGGTGCGTGATTCATCGGTTCCCCGTGCTATATTTGCACGCATCTGTTCTGGCTTGCGGCAACATTGTTGTTGATACACATGTTGATTTCACACATGCCGCCTGGGTTTAAAAGTTGTATGGCCCCAAGGCTCTTCAGACATACATTTTGCTCCCATTGAGTATCTCTCGCAAACCCAGTTACGATGAGTTACGCACCAACAACAGGAAAGAATTCGATTAGAATAGGTACTGTAGGTACTACTGCGAATAATATTCTCATTATCTTCTGTGCGACAAAATATGACCGAAAACACGAGACAACGCTAAAAACAGCTTTCGTTTATAACTAGGTAAGTCGATCGCCATGAGACCAACCTACATAAATCCTCATGGATAAGTCGGCAATAACCTTGTGATTTGAATGTAAACAAGATTAAATCGGTCGTCACTAAATACAGACGTAACTTTTGAAACAGCGGCTTATTTCTGTCGCTGCTATCCTACCGACGCGCATGACCGTTGCGTTCATTTGTTATTCTCCCTCCATGGAATGCTTTTAGTCAGTTGTAGTGTCAAGATGTGGCCCGGGGCTGCTTACGGGACGAGACATCCCACCAACGCACTTTCGATGCGCACGTACAGTAGTTGTAAGCAGAAGCTCGTAACTACTGGTTCTCAGTCCTCCTCTCAATGGATCTTTGCTCCTCCGATCGTCATTTTTTGGTTCCTCACCTCTGTCCTGGTCATAACACTTCCTTTTCTGCGCGATTGAATACAAACCAACTGTTTTCATCAGTAAATGGACGTACAATGCCTACAGAGTCAAACTGTTTCTCCGGATACGTTGTGTCCGCATTGTGAAGACGGTAATCTGTCATTTTTTGTGTGGACCGTATTTCACAATTGACGCACCGCCATTGTACTCAACATGGTTTTCGAAGTAATCGACAAGAACTTCGACACAAGAACATTTACATAGGATTGCTATCCATGTTCGCAAATGACAGTGATTAAGAAACGCTTCCATTTGCACAGTGAACCTCAGAAAGAGCACGATCTCCAGCGGACTGCATAGGTCACCCATTTACGTATGGTGATGTAATTATATGTATTACACTAACCGAGCACGCTCAGAAACAGGAATCCGAAGCAGATCAGAATGTAGACATCGAGTGCAGTCGGGTAGCTGACGCGGGGCACATCTGATCGACTGTCTTGGCTCAGGAAGGTCATCGTTAAGATCGAGGTCACGCCTGAACAAAGGTCATATACGGTAATGGCCGTCTACGGTATCTATAATTCAACTGTCGGATGTCAAGTGACACTTCCTAATGTCAGATGTCGGAGGTGTCGGCAGATCCAACACAACAGTCCCAGTGTCCGTTGTTGCGCTCTTCGTTTCGAATACTGTCATAGCAATGTTCTGTTGAACTCTCGACAAAAACGAATGATATTTTAAGGCTGAACTAGTATACTTCGTTCTCTCAGGCAACACGAAACCTCCCACGCTGAGTGGTTCTCACGCGCTCGTCAGCCAATCAGCGCGCGAAAATTTGTTGCGTGAGACAACGAAAGTACAGTTTGGACGGTTTTGCGTTTCGCAGTGCAGGCGCGCATTTGATCTTGTGGGACTTGTCAATCATTTACATTGATTTTTGTACTTTTGTTTGAAGCGGTCTTGACGTTTTAAACAAAGGACTCTCAACAATATTCATTGCTTTCACCACAATTGCACCCGATTTGAAATTAGCAACGGGTAAATATAATGCTGAGTAGGCAAAAGAGCACTTGTCGTTCCTCATGACATGTTTTAAGATTTCAGTCCTTTATTTGAGTCTCCTCGATGCAATCACTAACCTTTTGCACCTTGATTTAGTATTCATTCAGGTTCACAGAAATGAAAGAAGATAGATCGTTGCACTCTAAAGTATGCATGAATTTTTAAAGTATTTGTGGCAGGGCAACTACCGATAATGTATGCTTGAATTGTTTATAATTCACACCACCACTTAGCTGCCTTATAAAGCAGTTTCAGCTGTTAATTCGATTATTCATATTTCTAACTACGTGCAATTTATGAAATTTGGTTCAGTTTAGTTCCGTCCACACGGTGGAGACTTTATGATTAATCAGCTACCGTGAACCGATTATTGCACTTACACACAAGAGAAGAGAAATTGGTCAGGTGAAACCTGAGCGGTAAACTACTATTGAACTAATTTGCAGCATCAAAGTAAAATGTAGTATAAGTTTCGGCTTATACTGATGTCATCAACTCAGATCGTTAACTCTCTGTGTCAACTTCGGTCGTCGCGTTATCCACGTGTGTTATTGGCTGCATATTGTGCCGATAATGTCATTTATACCTCTATAGTTTGGGGCTCCTTTTTTGTCTGTAGTCGTCGAAGCATCACATGCGTTACATTGTACATGTGTACAGTCCACGGGTGTTGGACTGAGCTGACGACCCAGGTCACGATTTGAGTCGATTTAGTTAATGAGCCCCTTTCTGCTTACTGACCCAGCTCCAATTTGTGGCTGATTAAGGCCTGCGCCTGCAGGCCTGCGCAGGCACAATACAAAAGATAGGAGCCAGCAGAGCCGGCAGGCTGCTATCTTTTGTATTGAGCCCGCGCAATCAGCCAAAAATTGCAGCTGGTTCTGTAATCCTGGTGTCAATAAACAAAAGCCGATTTTTTCGTATGTGTAAATCCCCGGCACATGTGCTTGGAGTTCGATGAAACTCATGTCATGTCATGTTTTCTGTCAGCCACTTCCACTCAAATAGTTTATCACTGACCCCGGCTTACATAGGGTGGAATTTTCGAAAGTTGGGCGTAAAGGTCGGTGTGAAGTTCGGTCGAAAACTCGGTCGGCGTAGCTCGGTGTAAACGTGAAACATTGCCTGTTATTAACGTGGAATGTTTCAAGTTTACACCGAGGTCTTTCACACTGAGCTGTCGACCGAGCTTTCCACCGACCTTTACACCCAACTGACCTTTACACCGTTTCGAAAATATCACCCATATGCTTTTGGAACGCTGTGGTGCACTGTGTATTGCCCGTGCATGA